>CM062806.1:834241743-834461740 GCA_031772625.1 Pinus tabuliformis
CAGTTTATGTGGGATGGTCAGATTGGGTTTGAAGCTGGGTGGGGTGGATATTTGAATTGACAAACACATGGTCTAGTGGTCCCTCAACCAGACTGAGGATCACGAAGTCAGTGGCCTATTAACCCCTGAACTAGACTATTCGTTGCAGTAAAGTCAAATTGTGTGCCTCGGTGGGCCTAGGAATCCTTGTCGGTGAATGGTGAGATATACGGTAAAGCCAAGAGGTGGATTTTCTCTCTGTTGGGCCTAGTGATCCTAGGATGGGATGCATGGTAAAGCTTGGATAGTATGTCTTGGTGTAGGGCCTAGTGATCCCTGGATCAGACTGTGGATGTACGGTAAATCCTGAGAGACTAGGAGGCACTCAAATTCCTCGTGGCGTAGACGGAGAACTCTAGTGGAATCCATGTTGATTGGTGTTTTTGGTGTGTTCTATGGGTCCCACATTCATGCTTGGAATATGACACAGGGGTGATTAGCTAAGGAGAGACTTGGCTTAGCCAATCTATGGTCGGGTGGAAAATGGTAGTCCCATCTCTGGTTGGTTCATTGTATTCATTAATAAGAAATTAATTCCCTTGATTTTCACGTGTAAATGTATTGATGTATATGTAGATTGCATAAAAATTATAACTTACATTGGTCAATGATAAATTAAATAGTAATTCTACACATAAGGGTGGGAAGTAACTAGTGGTAAGTATATTTATTCACAAATTTTTCCATTTTTTATATAAAGACTTCTTAAATTATGGTGGGAAATATTTAATATAGACTCACTTAATATTATGGTGGGAAGTAATTGGTGGTAAATCTTTAATTTACCCGAGTATGGGTCATTTTCAAGGATTTTATTTTTGGATAAGCTTCTTGCAAAGCTTAAGAATAAAAGATCGGTAGACAAATATTTAAAAACCATGCATGAATATTGAAACCGCATCCATAATTAATGGCATAAAATATGTGAGATAGTTATCCACATAGCATTATATTGTGCAAAGGCTGCAATAAGACTTTCTAATTATCATCCAATTAAATTATTACAACAGGTTTTTAATAATATTGAAAAATAAATATATATTTTTCAAAGTTAACCTTAAAGTTATCATCTAATTAAATGATTGGAAAATAGTTTTTCAATAATATTGAAAAATAAATATATATTATCATCCAATTAAATGGTTGAAAAATAGCTTTTCAATAATATTGAAAAATAAATATATATTTTTCAATGTTAAGCATTCTAAATTGTATGACGCAGTACAATGCCAATCAATTCCCATGAAATAAAAAAATAAAATAAAATAAAAATCAATTATTAGTAAAGAAATATATTATCAAAATTTTTGGAATAATAAACATAGTGGGGAATTCTTATTTTATATATTTTTTTAAAGGATTTTAGATTTCATTTTTAATCATGTATATGATGATATTACTACACCTCGAAATGGTAAGATCATATCACTAAATTAATAATTTCAAATATATTATTACTATCTTAGATCCATTTTAATTTTGGATTTACTAAGTGCTAAATCTTTTTTCACTTTAAAAGAGATTTACATTTCAAGAAATTTTGTCCATCTCACTTGGTATATAAGGAATTAAAATAAATGTAATTGGTTTAATTTTCTCTTTTAAATAAACTATATTCCACATTAATACTATAAATCTTTATTTTTAAAAATAATTAAAAAAAATTAAACCTTATACTTTTATTTTTAGCAAACACTACTAAATTCCAAAATCTTTCATTCATAGAACAAAAATTCCTGGCCAGATACTGCTAAATTTAACGCTTTCCCTTTCTTCATAGGCAGCGATCCAAAAAATTCTTGAAAAATCATTTTATGATTTATATAACAAAAAAGTTTCTTTGGCAAACACTGCTAAATTCCAAAACACTCCTATCACTTAAGTAAAAGCAAAGTTTCCTTACCCAACACTCCTTAGTTTATTTTAAAATATCAAGCTTTTCCTTTCTTCATAGCCAGGGATCATAACCTCCACTACGACTATAGATCTTTGGGGGATATTTTAAGAAGCACTATGCTTTTTATTTTTCTTTGTCATGGTCCTCCTCGATCATGAGGCCACTACAGGGTAGGTTGAATCTTCACTAAATGCGGCTATAAATTTCATCAATGTCCATTTAGTTGACATTTTTCAAAGCTCACCCTTTTTCTTGGCCATATCTCTCGATCATGAGCTCCGGTTTGCAGATTGAAGGTTATAAATTATCTGCAGGTCCCCATTTTGTCTGGTGATTTCTTTAAAATCACTCCTCTTCCTTTCACTTCGTCATTGCCATCGATCATGGGCTCCACTACAAGCTGCGTCTTCATAATTCCACAAGTGATGAATTGCATTGCAGACACCGACGGATCCTTGTTGGACTTGGAGGAAAGTGCCTCCACAAGTGGAATTCATTGCAGACACCGACGGATCCTTGTTGGACTTGGAGGAAAGTGCCTACTTTTGGAGTATGGCGGTGCTCAGTAATGGGAGTGGCGTTTTCGTATTAGATAAGCTTCACTGACAACTGAGAACCATGGTGGCCCCAACTATACTAAAAAGACATTGCACTCTTCTCTATTTTCTACACATGATAGACTCATGCAGAGCCAATTTAGTGTTAGAACTTATTCCTGAACCCCATCTAACCAACCAGTGGAACATATTTTGTTTTCTTGGCGCTGAAGTTATGGATTCTATAGTCAGGCGTCATGGATGTTGTTTTTATATTTTTCTTCTTCTATGCTACATTCAGGAAACCGAAATCCGTGTAAGTTGCAGTCCTCCGGGTCCTGTGGTTATCTGTGCCAACGGATCCACCAACTGCACAGTCTCTAACGCGTATGGGGTATTTCCCGATCGAAGCACCTGCAGGGCTGCACAAGTTGTTTTTCCTTCCACCGAAGAGGAGCTTATTGCTTCGGTTGCCAATGCCACCAGCAAAAATCAGAAGATGCGAGTTGTCACCCGATACTCTCACAGTATTCCCAAACTGGTGTGCCCAGGCGGGGATTCGGGTCTCATAATCAGCACTCGGGATCTGAACCGCGTGATTTGGGTGAACGAATCGAGCATGAGAATGCATGTGGACAGTGGTTTGCCTCTCAAGGAACTCATCGACGCCGCTGCCAAAGTGGGGCTGGCGTTGCCTCATTCTCCATACTGGTTGGGTCTTACCGTTGGCGGCATGGTCGCCACCGGAGCTCACGGGAGTTCCCTCTTCCTTAAGGGCAGCGCAGTGCACGAGTACGTGGTTGGTATCAGATTAGTCGTTCCGGCCTCTCCAAGTGAGGGCTACGCTAAAGTTGTAAGTCTTACGGACGCCGACAACGATCTCAATGCGGTCAAAGTTTCTTTGGGAGTTCTCGGCGCCATTTCTCAGGTAACAGACTCACCAAAAATCACTAATGATATGATATAGTTTAATTATGTCTAGACCCAGCTGTCTACCGGACCTAAACTCCTCCCCAAATAAGATACCACAATTTCAAGTTTTCACAAAATTGGTAGTTTTGTCAAGTTTTGACCTAGGGAAGACCTGGGTCCCTAGTCAAATTTAACCGTTACCTTTGTTAATTGTTGGAGGATCTACTCATACTATTTAACAGGCAAAGATGGATCTGATTTTTCAACTTGTCTTGACGATGAACCACACTTGTTGGTTCGAAATGCGTCGACAAATGATTTATCTTGTGATTTATGCTGAAAAATTTCTCTTAAACTTAAGTTTCGCTCTCTCAAACAGTTTGTTCCAACTGTCCATTTTTAGACCACTTTCACACTGAATACCAATGTCTTCATAAGCTGGACATTCCATGATGATGTGCCACTAGGTTTCAACTTTCAACCTTTCTTGTTTTACAAAAAATACAAATTTTTGGTGAGATCGGGTCCTCAGCTGTGCTATTAAAATCTTAGCCTTTCCCTTGATTGCGACACTCAAATAAGTCTTTTCATCATGCAATTGTGACTGGTTGAAATTTTTGACATATAGCTTTTTTTTTTTTTCTTCCAACTTGTTTTTCCTACATAGTAGACCTGAATCGAACACGCAATTTTTTATCTCTTCTTTAGAATTAGGACAATCTTGCCAATTAGTTCTACATTTACTCATCCACTTGTCATTTTGCTTCCTCCAAATTTTCTTCCTACACTTCTCCTGTACAGCAATCATCTTAAGCCAACTTTTTTTCCACTTTTATTAAATAACTTAACAAACAAATGATCGTTGAAGCCTCACTTTTTCTTGGTTTTCCCGTCCTATAATTCTACTTTCCTGACTCTGTTTTATAAAAAAAATAAAACACTCTCCACCCCCTTCTTCTTTTAAATCCTTTAGTTCCCTTTGAATCCTTTTAGTTAAGAATGGCATGCAATGGAATCTAAATCTAAATGGTGTTTGTATGCGGTAGGTCACACTGGAGCTGGAACCGATGTTCAAGCGTTCCATCACAAATATGGAGAAAAATGATTCGGATTTAGAGGATAGAATAGTGCAATTTGGAATGGATCACGAGTTTGGCGATGTGACATGGTATCCTTCGCAGGCGACAGTAATCTACAGAGTGGACGATCGCGTTCCCTTGAACTCGTCTGGAGATGGCATCAATGACTTCATAGGATTTCGTTCCACGTTAACCGCTGTTTTAAGTGCTGTGAGGAGCCGAGGTAAATAATTTTTATGTTTGAAATTTATCTAATTTTATTAATTAGAATTTATTTTTATTTTATTTATTTATTTATATAGAAAAAGTATTTCTATTATATAATTTTATATTTGGTTTGAGGTAAATATATTATATATTACAAAGTTAATTCACTAATTGTTTTTTTTAACGAGAATATATGATTTTCCATAGAGGAGTAATAAAAAATAAAAAAGGAATTTTTTTTAAGTGAATACTTTATAAAAGTATTTTTAACAAAATATATAACATATAATGTTACTAGGGAATTTTTTTTAATAGACTTCATCCACCATTAGAGAATTGTAGTAGGTATGATTTAGGATGGAATATCTTCCTTAATTTTTCTTTTTCTTTTCATGATGTTTTCCATAGATTTCTTCTTTGGGAGAGAGTTTTTTATCAAATGATGTAGAATTAGGAGAGAATCTCCCATAATCATAAGTGTGTTCACTGGATGTTCTTTGGCTAACAAAAGTCCCTATTAAAAATCATATATATTTGCTTGATTATTTGTCATATGACCAAGATCCCATGAGTACTTGAACACTTTGTCCTCCTCTAAACCATAGAGTACTCTTCCCGTCCGGCCACTCCTAATTTATTTTTATTTTGTTAATAATGATAGTGATAGTGGAGATAACTATTGGTATTTAATGAAATCTTTTTTTTTTTTTAAATAATTTTAAATAATTATAATTTTAACTATTTAAAAGGTTAAGAAAATTACTAGAAAAAAAAAGATATTTTTTTAGGAAAAAAATATTTTAGAAAAAACAATATATATATATATAATATGTCACCAAAATGACAATTTTTTTGAAACTTTGTGCTTTAAGAATTTTCCAACTTCATATTTGATTATAAAGTTAGTAAGTGTTGATTTTTATTTTATTTGTATTGAATTTCCAATCAAAACAAAGATATAATTCTATTTTTTAATACCAATCTAGATCTATCTTAACTAGGGATCTACTTAGAAGGATCAACTCTCTTGAGTTAGAGTGAAAAGAGATTCGAACCCCTTCCGAATTTTGATAGATCCAAAGTTATATAAATATATTTTACTAAATAACAATATTTTAATTAATAACTATTTTATTTTATTTTTATATTGATGCAATATCACATAACATCAAATAAGATGATATCACAATGTCTTTTCCATATGCTTGGAAACACCTCTCCTCAAAATTCTAATTAATATCTTACTAATATTTTAATTTTAATTTTTATCCCATCATAATTTATCCATAAATTTACATATAATAATATTTATATATATTATTATTATTTTATAAATAATCTCTTTCTTTATTTAAAAATATTTAATTATAATAATTTTTATAATATAATATACTATTTATTTTTTAATTTAAATATATTTAATTATAATAATTTTTTAATATAATATAATAATTTTTTAATTTAAATACTTAAGTAACATAAAAATACCTAAATTTTTACTATGACACTTATAAATCCATTTCTTAGAATTGAAATTCTTTATATATTTTTTAATATTGTAATGAGTACTTTTATCGTCCTTGCTCACATCAATATATTAATTTCTTATGTTTATTCCAAATATTGTAATTTCTTATGTTTATTCCAAATATGGTAGGTCGAATGTTTTTATTTTTATTATTATATATGTTTGGTAAAGTTGGTTTGAAATTGTTAATATATGTTTGATAATTGTTGTGTGTGTTTTTTCAATTATGTTGATAGATATGTTTAATTCTTTTAATTATGTTGATAGATATGTTTAATGTGGAGAAAAAAAATTTGTTGAGTTTGGTAAATCTTATTTTTTCATTAGTTTATAAAGTAAATTTACACCATATAGATTGGCTAGGTGGCCTCAACTTGCCTAGTGGGAAACCAAACCTGTTGACCACCTATCCACATTGTATGCCATCCAGTAACAAAAGAGTTTCAGTCTTTCTATCCAAACTATATAAGTCTAAGTTTCATGTTCATACTCTAGATATCTACCTATACATATGCTTGCATAAGGAAATGTAAAAGCATTTAATTATTGATAATTATTAGATAGATATTAAAGATTTAAATTATATTAAATATCCATAAAATATTTTTTATAGTAATTTGTTTTTGTAGTAAACAAAATTTCATTAGATTATTCAAAACTTACATAGAGTATAGATATGTGGAGTTTTTTACATAGAGTATAGACATGTGGAGTTTTTAGGGGATTTAGATAGATTAATGATAATTCCATCATTCTTATAGTGTTTTTTAATGTGGGTTTAAATTTGTTTACAGAGGAGAATCAAGAAGCAAGCAAGAATGATAAATGGAAGTGTGTTTCATCAAAATTACAGGTATCGATTCTTGTGGATGTAGGAACGGGATTGAAAAACAATGAATTAGTATTTTCAAGTTACCCAGTGATTGGATATCAATACAAACTTCAAGCTTCTGGATCATGCTTAACAAGCATTGAGGATGCACTCTTGACTACATGTCCTTGGGATCCTCGGGTAAATGGAGAATTCTTCCACCAGACTACAATTAGTATTGGTATATCTAAGATAAGGCATTTTCTCTCAGATGTGAAAAAACTAAGAGACATGGTTCCAACAAGCCTTTGTGGAACTGAGATGTATAGTGGTATTTTGATGCGTTATGTGAAGGCTTCTAATGCTTACTTAGGAAAACAAGAGGATTCAGTGGATGTGGATATTACTTATTACCGTTCTCATGATCCAAACACCCCTCGACTATATGAAGATGTGTTAGAGGAGATTGAGCAGATGGTGTTGCTCAAATATGGAGGCCTCCCCCATTGGGGAAAGAATCGCAATCTTGCATTTGATGGTGTTATGAGTAAGTACAACAACTCTAAGGAGTTTTTAAAAGCAAGAGCCAAATATGATCCCAAGGGACTCTTCTCAAGTGAGTGGACTGATGCTTTTTTGGGAATAGGGAAAGAAGGAGTTGTTATAACAAAAGATGGTTGTGCTTTGGAAGGTCTATGCATATGTTCACAAGATGTTCATTGTGCTCCTACCAAGGGCTACTTTTGTAGATTAGGGAGAGTTTATATTGAAGCACATGTATGTAGAAAGGAAAACACTTAAACTCCTACTTATAGAGTATTAATGGTAATATATGCACATGATGCACTTGAAGTTGTATGAGTTAATGGCTATTAATTTAAAAACAAATGAATAATAATTATTTTATGTTAGAAAATATTAGAAGAAAATCAACTATTGGAATTGTTTCATTATGTCATTAATGAGAATTTGTTTTTATTTAAAGTACATTTTACTTTAAAACGTTTCATAAATGAAAAGAGAAAAAATGATACCAAATTAAAACTAGTGACTAATGTAAGCATGTGTGATATAATTTGATTAAATGTTTAAACTAAAATGTTTACTAAATTTTAAATTAAATAAAAATTTCAATTAAAAATAATGTTTTTGAAAATGGAATCAATGCATTTTAAAATAAGTAAAAAATTTAATTTAAGTGTTGTAGATTTATATCATTGTTCATTCTTGAGCCTCTATTGCCCAAGTTACTATTGTTCAACCACTCTGAGTTGTCATGTCACTTTCATTATCAACAAATATCTAAGTCGTATACTCGTAAAAGTATAGAAGGTCTCCATTGACTTCTTGTTCATAGATATGCTCTTATTGACTTTGACAAATTGGTCTGAGAATAGACCTAGCGTAGCACCTTGGCCCTATTACATTATAGATAGGTGACTTTGTGCCCAACATTGATTTTCATCATTAGTGTTTGACTAGATGGTTTTCATTATGTTTAATGTTAGCTACCATTATTACACATTGGGATTCATGTAGTGCTTTGGGTTCCATTTTTCCCATTGGACAAAATCCTCACCTCTATCAACAACATTCATTATTGGTTTTTATTCAAAAGGGTCTCCTCCTTATGCTATTCCATCTGGTATATGCAAGAGATGTACTCGTTGGTGGTCCATTCAATATTTTCATTTAAGTCCTTCCAAATCATTGTCCTTCTAGTTCCACCATACTACAATCAATATTGGTATATCTAAAATAAGGCATTTTCTCTTAAATGTGAAAAAATGAAGAGACATGGTACAAACAAGCCTCTGTGGCACTGAGTTGTATAATATTTTTTGATGTGTTATATGAAGGTTTCTAATGCTTACTTCAGAAAGTAAAAGGATTCAATGAATGTAGATATTACTTATTACCGTGCCCTTGATCTAGACACCCCTTGATTCTACAAAGATGTATTAGGGGAGATTGAGCAGATGACTTTGCTCGTATATGAAGGCCTCCCCCACTAGGGAAAGAATCACAATCTTACATTTGATAGTGTTATAAGTAAATACAAAATTCTAAAGAAATTAAAAAAAGAGAGTTAAATATGATTGAAGGGACACTTCTCAAGTGAGTGGATTGATGTTTTTACGAGAATAGGGTAAGGAGTTGTTATAAAAAAATATGGTTGTGCTTTGCAAGGTCTACATAAATGTTCACCAAAGGCTATTTTTGTAAATCAAGAAGATTTTATAATTAAACACATCCTAGAAATGAAAATACTTAAACTCTTACCTATAGAGTATTAATGATGATATGCACATGATGATCTTTAAGTTGTATGAGTTAATGCTTAATAATTAAAAAAAATTGTTGTTAAATATTAATTATTTAAGTTGGAAAAACTTAAAAGAAAATCATATTTTACTAACATTATTTTATTATTTATAATAAGAATTTGTTCTTATTTTAAGTTTATTTTACGTTCAAATGTTTTCATAAATGTAAAAAGAAATAAAAACATACAAAATTAAAATGAGTGATTAATCTAAAAACATGGGTGATATAATTTGATTAATGTTGAAAAATATATTTATGAAATATTAAATTAATTTATAGTTTCATTTAAAAATAATGTTTTTGAAATGATTTTTTTTTTCTTTAAGTTTGGTAGGATTACATTTTCATTATATCCAATATATCACCTCGATTGGGGCAAGGAATTGAACAGGTGACTTTACATCAATAAGTGCCTTAACAAAACACCTAATCACCACCTAATCACCGTTTATCCAAAATTATGTGAACATTTTTAAAATAAAATTTTAAAATAATTCAAAATTATAAATTAAAAAGATTTTTGAAATCAATTATTTTATATTTAAAAAAAATATAATTCATTACCTAATTTCTAAAAATAAAAATAAATAATAAATAATATTAATTAATTAATTAAAATTAAATAAATAAAATTAAAAAATGAGAAATCAATAAAAACAAAATAGGGGAATAGGTGAAATTATATCTAATTTTTATAATATTATCCATATAAATTATAAAGTAGATATATGTAAAACTTATAATATTATCAATTTAAATGGTTATAGGAATCTTATAGTTTTATTAATATAGTTTAGTTTGATCGAAAAGTTAGATATATTTGAAACTTTATAATATTATCTATTTAAATTGTTATATGAATCTTATAATTTTATTAAATTAATTGTTATATGAATTTTATAATTTTATTGAAAAGTTTTTTAAGAAAAAAATTGATCACTACTTTAAAAAAAAATAATATTCATTGCAAGCAACTAAATAGATTGATGATTTTTTTTTTTAATATCATAACACTGGTATAATAAATATAAAAATTAAAAATAGCTATCGATATGCTTACTAATCAACACGAATGAGGCATTGCTATATTAAATGTTAAGCCACTTTAACAATAAATAGTAATAAAGATTTTTCACATTTTAATTTTAAAAAATCATTATTTGGTTTGATGTCCAAGTAAATAATCATTCAACATTTTAAAACTTTATAATACTTTTATTTTAAATTTCAATTTGAGGGATATTTTTTCGGGAAAAGCAATTTGGTAATAGGGGATATTTATAATAATGGAAAGAAATATAAATAAAATATTAATATTTATTAATAATGAGTATGAAAATATATATAATTAATTTTAAATATAATAAATTTTATTTTATTTTCAAAATTATTAAAAAAAATAAAAATTAATTAAACAACACAATTTTAAATGAATTTTTGAATATAAAAGTAAAATGAATTTTTGAATATGTCTATGGGCTTTTGATTGATGGTGAATGGGTGCACTGTTAAGGTGCTCCTTGCGATTGGTCACTAGTTCAAATCCCCCGTGGGTGCTTACCTACCAAAAAAAATGAATTTTTGAATATAGAAGTAAAATTTGTCAATATGTTTTAAGTGTATTAAAGATAAAATTCTAAAATGAATTTTCTAATATACTAATAATACATTTTAATGATGTGATGAATTTTAATTTTGGAAATCATAATTATTTAACTATCTTGATTAATATTAAGAAAAAAATGAACATTGTTAAGATAAGAAGTAATTCTCATGAGTTTTATAGTGAAATTAGGTATTGGTATACTCCCAAAAGGCTATGGAAGAAAGAGTTTGTTACTTGTGTAATACTAAGAGGATTGAAGATGAAAAGAACTTTATCTTAGATTGCCCAAATTATAGTCAAATTCATTCTAATATTCAAAATATTTGTCACACTACCAACCTTCTTGACCTATTAAGGCAACAAAACTATGGTGATGTGGGAACACTTCTCTCACTTCTCTTCAAACATAGAGATAATATGTTAAATAATTTTGACTAATTTCCTACCTTCTTAAGGTCCAATAGACCATATTGGTCTTAGTGGACATTCATCATCATCATCAAATTCTAATTTATATAAATAAAAAAATATTATATTGTCATAGCTGAGAATTACACATTATTATCATAATAAATTTGTTTTGTTTTCAATATTTTATATAAGTCGATTTTTAATCAAATAATTGAATATGTGTGTGTTAAATGTGGGTTATCTTAATTGGTTGGGTGGAATGGTTGTTATCTTTTCCACTTGCCTTAGTAATATGAGAAGTTATAATGCCCTGACAAATATTGTCGTATTGACTTCATGCCTATGAATATTGTTATATTGTTTTTTAGCCTTGTGAACTTTATGAATATTGTTATATTGTTTTTTAGCCTTGTGAACTTTATGAATATTGTTATATTGTTTTTTAGCCTTGTGAACTTTATGAATATTGTTATATTGTTTTTTAGCCTTGTGAACTTTTAAGTAAGTATACATGTGGGTAGTCTGAACAACGTCATATTTATTTTCTCGAACAACCTCATTATTATTTTCTTAGAATGTGCGTGTTTGTGTGTGATACCCCTAATAAATTTGTCTCTTTTTATGGATTTTATATTAGACATGTGACTAAAAAGTGAAGTGGTGGAAAGAATATGTTATGGCAATGTAAATATTTGTTTTGATTAATGAAAAGAAAAAATGTTGTGCATTATTATTCTTGAAAATATGTTAAAGGCTGTCATATGTGAGATTAGACTCCTAACTATCAGGAAAACAATTGGAATCAATTATGCCCAAGAAGGGGGGCAGGAACAAAAAGAAAAATCCTCCATTTTTCCATATAATTGAACTGTTGGTTGAAACATACCACTAAATATTTCATGACTAGAAAAAATGTTATGGGAAAAAGTTGTGTAAAGAGGACTGTGGGAGATAAAGGAAGTCGGTCTTAAAAGAAAAGACCATTGGGAGAGAAACATTGGATCTGAACTCAGAAACTAGTAGGATGTTGCTAAAGGGTTAAGGAGGTGAAGCTAAAGAAGAGATCGTATGTTGTTTTCCTAACATGGCTGAGTAGAGCCCAAGGGGAACTACTCAGAAAAGTAGTTCGTGGTTAGGAGGAACATGATAGCCTTCGATCTATTTACAGGAAAAAAAATTAGATAAGTATATGAATGTCTAGAAAAATCTATGTTCAATATGTTACTTTTACTGTCCAGGATTATGAATGAATAATTAGGATCTTTATTATGATTGTAAGTGCCTCTGAGTATATTTAGGGAATGAACAAACCCTACTAACTTTTTGTGAATAAAATATATATTGTTGTATATGTATCTATGTGTTATGTGAAAGAAATTGATAGATACAAGTATGGAGTAAGCTTTCCATTGTTGGAGGAATAGGAGAAGGGAACATCTAGTCAAGAAAAACTAACCCTGGTATTTCCTATATAATTGGATGTGAAAATAGGAATGATAGGGTTAATTAAAACAAGGGTTTAACTAGGTAGAAATAGAAAAGGGAAATTTACAAATAAATGTATTTATACAATAACCTTCTTTATCACATAAAATTTAGTTCATTGTAGAATTTTGTAGAAGAGAACTATTGCAAAATAGTAAAGTAAATTTATGGCCATGTTAGGATACTATAGGCCAAAAGACTAGAATTTTTTTCGACTGGCCATGAGGCAAGCAGTACTGGGAAAGATAGTAATAGGGCCTAAAGAAGAACCTTATTAGACATCCATGACAAGAGTCCACCAGGGCACTATCCTAAGCTTGTGGTTTTCATTTTATTTTTTTAAAGAAGCTAAACAATAACCATATCATTCATGTGAATATGTATGTATAATTAAACAGAAATTGAAATGTACAGAGTCTACAGGGATACCCTGGCATGCATGCACAGAGCAAAAAAGAAAACAAAAATGAACAATACTATAAAGCCCTTGTTGCAATTACTATATCATGAACAATAAAAGAAATAAATTATATGAATTACCCTTCATGAAGTAGAAATAATGATTACATTGTCATGCTACAAGTCAGTTGTAACCCTATATCATAATATAAGAGTATCAAATAACAAGGAGGGGTAAAAACCCTTAATTATAAATCAATATACATGGCTCTATTTTGGTGCCTTTACTTCAACCATAACTTTTAATAAACCCTTAAGAGATTACATGACAATTATCATTGAATAAACCATGGCTAGATAAAGGGTTTTACTTCACACCCCAACTACAACAATTTCCATGTGGCCAACATCAAGCAGAAGCCGAAGTCGAGCTCAAAAACCCTATAAAATGGTACCACTGAATAAGTAACTAAAAGTCATAGCATGAATAAGAAACTTTTGCATGAAGTTAACCCCAAAATAATGCCACTTGACAAAACCCAACTGGATCATAGACTAACCTATGGACACAAGAAAGAAACCACTTAGTTAGGCTTGAAATTATTTAAATTATTTTACAAGAACATTGAAGAATTTTGTGATAATTAGAGTCTCACCTTAAGAAGACAAATGTAGACCTCCACTCCATTTCCCTTTTGCAATGGGAAAAAATATCAATCTCTTATATATAGATATATATATATATATATATAACCCTTTTAGGACGAAAATAAAGCTAGGGTTTAAACTCGGATTGGAATTTTGGTAAGAAAGAACTTACGTAAGAGGAACGCCATGAATGGTGGGTAACACTGTTAGTGGTTTTGAGAAAGAACAAACACCGCGATGGAACCCTTGGAGATAGTGAGCCTAACTTGTAATATAACACGAAACTACAAATTAGTAGACATAAATTACAATAATTTAACCTAAATGCACTGAATATGTATATTATAACAGAGAAACTGGATAAATAAACAAGAAGGTCGATTTCATAACCTGGTATGAAAACTTAGTCTCGGAAAGAAGGTAACCTCCATTTCTTATAAAAACACCAACATGATAATACTTCCAAGGCAGAAAAGAAACTTTGTTATTTTGCCTAAAGATCCATGGGTTGCGAACCTCGGTTCTCAACCTATGCAGAAGGGGGCCGAGTGTATGTAGTTACACTAACAGTGTTTTCATAATCCCCATCTTCGATCTAAACAAGCATATCGTCACTGTCAAAAAAGACACTTGGCTAGGATTCTATCATTCCTCATGGACCCCTTCCACGTAAAATCTCTTCACGTGGATAGCACGCCATCCAATATCCATGTGTATTCTAATGCCACGAGGACCTCAAATTTATTGTATGACCTCCCACGTGGGTTAACCTCTAAAGAGTGTATGTAATATATAATACACACAGACTTAGTGATATTCCAAGGTCGAACGTTATGTTATGTTATATTTTCAAGTTTAGGAAGAATTTGCAATGCAATGGAGAAGTGTGTAATAAAGATTAGTTCAATCTCTTAATATGAATAGGTAAGAGATCTATCCAATAAGAGTTGAAAATGTACTCGAATAGGTTGTCTATTTTCCTGTTCAACTTGAATAAGAATGTGTGGTGAGGTCGATTGGAAGGATGCACATAGAGAAAATGGAAAGAGTTGGGAGCAGGTAGTGACAAGTATGTTACTAAGATTCCAACCATCTCAGGAATGGGAGCTAGTAAAGAGATACAAGGGAACAGAGGAAGGACCCTGAAAGATGAGTTTTACCTATTTATAATAGAAACTTTTTCAACATTGCTATAGATCATGCAAGTTTGAATTATGGAGATTAAAATTAATAAAATGGACCTAAATCCCTCTCCTATTTTGAGTTGCAATATGTAATTATTATTTTGAAACAATCAATTTTGAATTATGGAGATTAGGAATAATAAAATGGACCTAAATCCCTCTCCTATTTTGAATTGCAATATGTAATTATTATTTTGAAACAATGACTAGTTAAAGTCATGGCAGTTCAAAAGGACTTGATTAGAAAGGATTGTTCAAACTACAAACTATGTCCTAGGAAAAAAATCAAAGAGTTGAAATATATCAAAGAAACATGTCAAAGGATTAATCATTATGCACAACTGCATGCCAAAGAATTCAATTTGAAACAAATACAACATCTTTAGGAACCACACACTACCTTCATTTATCTACAAAATATAGAAAGACACATGCAACTATTATTCGAATCACAAAAACTATCTAGGAGATTAAGAAAGTAAAATGAATCACAATTGTATTTTGAGCCATATCTAGTAACATAAACCTCTTCATCCACCAAAATCCACATACGTGGAGTTATAATGTCATCATCCTAGAGCCTGGTGTTATGTATAGTCCAAAAAACATAAAGGATAAAACTTCAACCAATTTTCAAGAACTATTGTTTGGTCAAGACATCAAAGCTTCAAAAGTAGCGAAGTTATCCTATTTTTTAAAGATATTGATATAAGTACAAAAAAGAAAATCAAAACAGTGACAAGTTTAATTCTTTCATAGATGATGCATAGGAACTAATTAAGTATATGACCTATAAGAACATTCAAAGTTGTGGAATCAAAGAATATATTAAAGCTCCAAGTAATAAAACCTATAGCAAGCCCACAAAATATCATGAGAAACAAAATATATTTAATTTAATTAGAGTACCCCTAAGAGGGGTCAATTATATACAAATGATATATTGTAGTTGTTGCACCAAAATTTTCTAGAATTCCTACTTTAAAGAAACCTGTTGTAGCCGCTACAACACCACCCAAATATTTTGGGTATCCCACTGCTTGCCCCAGGCTACTAGGGTTGAGATAAGGCATTCAACCGGTTACTCTCCCTGCGACCTTCCCTATCTAACCCCTTTGATGCGCCCACTCATGGTTCATACATTGCATCAACACATCATGCTTTATCTCATACATAGGCCTTAGGATCGCATTAGGGTTTCGAAGGTTAATAGCTTTATTGATGCATTAAGAGTCTCTCATGATTTTGAAGCTCATCCTCGCATGATATGCATCGCGATTAGTAGATGTCCCATATTTGAACAGGCATGCATTCAAGTTGGCTTCCATTACGATTGAAAATATTAGGGTTTGGGATTAACCCTAGATTGTCAAAAGCATGACCCCCTCCCTATTGTTACCAAATTCACATGCCTCTAGGGGTGCGTTCTCATTGGCATCACTTGGCATCATGGTGAGAGTCATTTCAGAACATTTTCCCCAGGTTCTTGGCAGATCCTTCACCTCAGCATGTGCATTAGGGTTTGTGAGGGTCATGACTTTCCCTTAGCATCTTTGTAACCCTAGGTGCATGTGATTGAAGGTACAAACCTGCTTTGAAATAATCCTCACCCTCTAGGGTTTATGGGAATACATTTTTTCGATGGCATTGCCTCACTATCATCCTCATCCCTTCCAAATGCATTTGGGTTTGTGTATTGTGGTCCCCATCTTGCGCACCTGAAACCCTGATGATCAAATAAAACCATGACCTTGTCTAACATCATCGTATCCTTTAGCTACATTTCCACAAACATGTGTTATCACTGATCGAGCATCATAACATCATCTTGGCATTGTTGGGCCTCATTTCTATGACTGCACTAGGGTGGGAAGGGACTCATTGTTTGGCAATGCAGTCGAAGTCTAAGATGATCCCAGCTTTGTTTCTTGACCATGTGCATCGTGATAGAACAAAAAAATATTGCATTGCTGCCAAAGCATCTTTCGATCGCACTATGGTTTATGAAACTACTCCCCCCCTCTTATGCATCTTTAGAACCCTATTTCATTATGAACAAGGACCCATATCATCGTGGATCAACCCTCACCTTATAAAATGCATACACACAAATGCTTCTAAGATTATGTGTCCATGTTTAGATTGATCTCCCAATTAAATCTTGACTCGCTCAACCCATGCAACCCATAACACCCTAATTTGGATTAATTATGGTTCATGCTTCTTGAATAAATAATTTTAGTATTGTTTGTTTGCTTTCATTCTCTCACATGAAAATGGTTGTTTTTCATGCCCTTAGATGAAAGTGTCAATAGTGTAAGCTAACTTGTTTTCATTACATCCTGTTTTCAAGGAATTAGTTGAAGATTCCCCTTAATGTTGCACCACTAATATTATATAAAGAGGATGGCTTTAATATACCATATGAACCAGGGAGTGGCTTAATGAGAAACATGATAGTGAGGATTATGGCATTGAGTACTCTCTCATGGAACAAAAAAAACAGCGTTTGGAACTAAAGAAAGGATTAACGAAGTACTTGCTCGAAACATGTGATCTGATGTAGGGAACCTAGGTAGCCAGAAATGGGCCATATTTAGTTGTGATCCATTTGCCATATTATTAAAATTATATGTGTGGTGAATATGATATTAGAGTTCACTCACGCCAATCTTCATAAACCCGAATATTGCACCATCGTAGCTCATGATGTTGTCATGTTGCCACTCTTTGAGAAATAGTTCGTGAGTCGAACGCTTTCGATATGATGGTCGACTAAAGCATAAGGAAACAAGAAGAGGTAGTGTAACTAACACTAAAGAGACAACACTATGCCGCAAATATCTAGTTCACGTTGAAAGTGGCTGCAATTCTCCCCACCGGTTTTATCTCGACCATTAAGAGGCGCCCACAAGAACAAAAGGAATAAATATTGTGTCGGTCGATATACATGGCATATCAGCGTGGGAATCTAATGCGATCACACCATCATCGGTCATGAGAAGGGTCAACAGAAAACATGCCATGTCACTACACACAAAACGCTAGCAAATTCAAAACCTGCAGCTACGTGACAATGAATTGAGCATCACAGGCCATGATTCTCATGGCACCTGAGCGTTATAGATATGCCCACGCAGAGGCTGAAATCATGTTCTCATTGGAGGATACTGAACCGCAGATATGTAGAAAGGATGAGAGGAACTGAACATTAATAACGCTTCCAGATCCATATAAAACAAAGGCAATATTTAGTATGAGTTCTCAGAACTCCAATGGAAAAACCGCTCGCATAAATGATTGCCGCTGTCCATACGACACAGGCCATCAGTGCAGTCGCATCATGTCTAGATCAAGGGATGTCAAGACTTCAACCACGTGGAACCACTCAACGAAAATAAAACACTGCCCCTGAGATCCTTAAGGGAGCAAGAAGAAACGTTTCAACACTCTTTCGACGTTTCCAAAGTTGCTGGCAGGATCTTGGCCGCACAATAATGGAATCATGTGCTTCATCTCAAGTCGTCTTCCTGGATCAGGATTGTTTAGATATGGCACATCGACTAGACCAGGCTCAGAAGTGAAGTGTTTTGCTCTGACCAGTCACTAAGTCACACTCCGCACCCTCAGGCAAGCCTCTAAGGAGTGCGACCTTTTCGAAGATGCGACTTTGCGACTACTTCTCAAGGTTAGATCATGGGAAATACATGGAAGAAACGGGCTCTTCCAGTGAATGTAATTAAAACACCGATGCTTCTTGCCAAAAATTTTCAAACTAGTTCAATGAAAATAATAAGAGATTTATCTGCAGACACAGATTGTTAAACAACAACTAAAGAATGAATGTGATTTACATTGACAGTTGCGTCCATCTTCAAAGCAAAGCTCTAATACAATAACAAATGGAAGCTATGATATTGAAGACTTCGAATCAAGTAATTCCAGAGCAAGATCTCAAGTTGAAGATCGGGTTGTGGAAACATTAAAGGTCAATGACTCCTTTGGTTCTAGTTCTTGTGAATCAAATCACGAATTTCCTTGCTTTTCTCCATATTTCAATTCTGGTGTTGATGTCCTAGAGGCATTTCTAAAGGAAAAGGGTCTGAATGTGACATATATACAGTCAGGCAAACAGGAGGTGCAGAATGCGAATGTAGTAAGCGTAGTAGCAATGTGTGGGTTGCAGAGTGATCCTTCGAAGGACCGTTGCAGTCAATGGAGCTTCAACGACCTCTACAAAAAAGTGTGAATGTTATTTCGTTGCATGGGCACATGGATACTTGAAACCTGATAATACGTTGTGCATTGAAGCTCATATGCAATGTTTAAAGACACAGAGGATGGGACCCTTGACAACCAATGCTGCATTGATAAAATTGATCTGTCTGCATCGGAGTTCTGGAGTGTGGTTGGGCAAGTTTGCAGATATCACTCGCAATCCGTAACACTCTCCAGCTAAAATTGACCTGGCCAAATTAACATTTCGTGACCCACATAAGTGCAAATTCGCAGCCTCCAAGTCGTCGCAGTGCAGAGATTCACCCAGTCATGCGACCTAGCGACCCTTGGAGGTCACACAAGTCGCAAAGGCCGCACACATACTGAAATCAGGCCCTGCTACACATGTGACTTCCAATAAGTGAGCCTATGCAACCTCCAATAAGTGAGCCTATGCAACCTCTTATGGGGTAGGCAAGCCGCAGAGTCACGTCTCAAGAAGCAATCACGCTAATCCTGGGTTTCATAAATACATTGTGTGTCCACAAATACTATTTAAAGGTCAAGTAGTGCAAGTTTCGAAGGTTGCAAAGGGTTTTGTTATTCAATGGAAATGGCAAAGGAGTTTTACTTAACACCTTTCCAAATGTTTGAAAAACAACGCAAAGAAACGATTCCCAGCATGCGCGTTGAGGATGAAAAGGCACATGAAAGGTGATATAACAATAATAATCTAATCACTCAAGGAAAGTAACAACTAATGCCACCTTAGTTTCAAGACATGGAGCATATCAATGTACAAATTTATGACCATGATGTTGCAAGCAATTTCGAGGCTAAGAATTATTGCTCATTATTAATTGTGATATTTATTTCTATATTTCATCAAAGTGCATTTTCTTGATGCTTAATCAATAATTGTGTACATTTGTAGAATTGAAATAGAAAAGGAAAATACTTGTCATTTATACAAACACTTGGGCCAAATTGGTTGCTAAAATGACTCAAGGGATCGATGTTGCAGAGATGCATGATCCTGGTCAACAACAAATATCGAAGTCGAGCTAGCTCCAAGGCAGAAGAAAGGTAGCAAGATGTTGGTCTATGCAAAAGATTCAGGATTTATCATGAAGCTTGCATAGCAAGCCAGATGGTCCCTTGCAAGCTCCAAGAACCCCTTAATAAACTCCAAGGCACATCACTAAAGAGTTGATGAATGTGAGTGAAGCATAGTGGCAAGAGAGCAAGGCAGTTCGAGGACTAAGCATTCACATTGTTGCAACATATGGGCAACAAGAATTCTCGGGTTTCTAATAACCCTCTACATCCCTCCCTCTCTCTCCATCATTATAATGTAAATATCGCCCACCATTATATCAACAGCTACAATAGGATTGATATGGGCATGTAACAATCATTTTTGCTTGAGAAGGAAGTGGGGAAGCTGAAGAGTCGGGAGGGTAGCTGAAAGGGCATGAGGGAAGGTCAAGGGTCATGATAGGTGAATGGTCACCTGACCTCTATAAATGTTCCCTCGTGCCTCAGTTGTAAGGGGACTTTGGCACTCGAGTTGAGGCTAGGAATAGATAGATGATTCATGCTTGTGAGATAGAGCCACTCATCTCTTGGCAGCTAGTAGAGTGGATTGGCAATGGGGCTAGGGTTTTGGCATTGGGCAAGGGTATGAGCAGCCCATGTTCCACTATTGGGTTTTGACTAATTGCATGATTTGTATTTGAAGTTGTAGCGACATTAATAAGATTTTATTTATCTTTGGCATTGATTCCCATGCTTACTCATGGTGGTTGTATTATTTTTCTGATACTTCACTATACATGTGTGCGCGCTTTCATACATGCAATATGTTATGGGTTGGTACATAGTGGTTGCATGTATGTTCTACTTTCGAATCTATGTTTACTTGTTCCTCGCCATGTCGATGACCTATTGTGAACTACTTTGCAATTAACTTATGGCATGTTTCCTATTTAGTGTATGTTTGATTGGGTTTTAGCTCACTGATCCCTCTCGTGGCATATTTCTTTTTATTGTTGCTGAGGCTTGTTTGTACCTCTTTGTGAAATTTGTCAATATTGGGCTGATTTTGTTTCAGTGCCTGAGCATTTCATTCTTGTCCCCACTCTAACACTTTCTCATTTGATAACCAAGCATGGAAACAATCATGGTGGCAGTCGGGCCCACATACCAAATGGGGCTCCTATCCCAAACAATGTGAGGTCTAATTGGGACTTCACACTGGGGAGACCCCCTTAGTTGTTGGCAGTACATTTTGGCCCGTCAACAGAACCATAATAGTATAAATGTTTCATGAACTTTAACTAGAACGAAAAACACAATCTTCTAGAAGAAAGGAATTTAACCTTAACATTGGAAAATCGCCAAAGACTTCTGGAAGATAGGACTTTCCGGGTAAGATTTCTAGAATTCTAGAAGGAACACATGGCATTTCTCACACAATCCATGCATTGGAGAGATGATGAGAAGAAACACACATCCATTCTCAATCTCTAAACATAAACATGGGGGCAATGAGGTGAAAATAGAATAATAAATCCATTATAAACATAAATTTATTAGGCTAAAGGTTAAAATGGCATTGTAATTAAGACTTTTGTTTGAATACACAAGTATATGAGGCTTAACAATTAAATATGATGTGCCAAAACTAAAACCAACAAAGTGTAAGTGAGGTAGGAATATTTTACAATATAATTATTAAGCCCTTTATGAATCCCTGTGTAAAGTTCTAAATAGTGAGTTAAATTTTGATTTTTATATTAGTATGGTTGGCTAGACCCTTTAATTGAAATTGTACACTTTGTCTCCTCTCCATGGACACACACTACGGAGATCCAATTTTAGGATGATCTCATCTTGTCTTGTGAATTATTTCATTATAAAAGAAGTTTTCACATTCAAAGTGGATTGTTATTCATTGATTTTTTATCATTTTCAAGGTGTCTGCTTCATAAAATTTGGGATCAAAGCCTATGATCCTAGGGTTTTTCCCATCCATTCAATATATCCTGGCATATTCACTATAGTTTATTTATTTTATTTTAATAGTTTGTTGGGAAGTTTTAGATTGTGAAATTTTGAGTGGCTTGAGGAGAAATATCAAGGTAGAAGTGATAAAATTTCAATTTATGGTTCATTATACTTTCAAATATTTACCCCATGGAAGATAAGGTTTGTGACTAATCGTGAAATCAATTTTAAATGAGTCATCATGGAATTTTTTTCTCTAACTCCTTTTTTGGCAAGTTTTAGAAAGTGAAATTGTGTGGAGACAAGATGAAATATCATTATATTTCTCATAGAAAATTTATGTTTTGGTTCACTTCACTTTAGTATATATAGTCTATGGAAGATAGAGTTTGTGACTAATAATGAAATAAATTTTAAAAGAGTCATCTTGGAATTTTAGCTATCGTTTTCTTGTGGTGAAGTTTCAAACTTTGAAATTTTTAGAATATTGGGAAGACGTAAAGAATTACATGTGAACAAAAATTTAAATGCTTTTATATTTTATGAGATATAACTAGTGGAATTTAGGTTTTTTAACTAGTCCTTAAATTAGTCTTAACCAAATCATTTTGGCACATTTGCTATAAATTTTCAGTGCTGTGAAATTTTTAGGAGTTTTTGAAGTCATATCAAAGTACTAGAGGCCAAAATTTAAGAAGAGCTCAAATTTCATGGATATAACAAGACCAAAGTTAACCATATAGACATTCTCCAAATTAGGTTTTGAAAGGTACATAACTTACAAGTTCATAACTTTTGATTGGAAGATCTATTTTTTTTCATTAAAATTGTGTGATAAAGATGAGTATTATTGTTTTTTTTATATGGAAAAAGGTTCTACAAGAAATATTGTTGGTACTTCCTCATAAAAACTTAAACATGACCTATGAAGAAAGTGGAGGCTTAGAAAACAAGGTAACACAATTATAGAACCAGGTTGATGAAATCAGTGGTAATATGTTGAAGTAAGTGGATTATCATGTTCTAACAAATACATTAAAAAGGAAATGGGATATCAAATGAAAAAAATATGGATGAAATGGAAAAGAAGTTGCATGAAAATAAGGAAGAAATAGAAACATCCATAAATGACAACAAAGAATAAATATAAAAAATACAAAAATCCATGAATAAAAATGGGGAAGGAATACAAAAAATACAAAAATCCATGCATAAAATAAGGCAAAGATACAAAAAATAATAAAATATATTAATTCCATCAAAAAATTTCTCTTACAGAGGCTCCCTAAAAGGGATATGGAGATAAAAGGAAATCATATAAGCAAGGAAAACAATCGTGTTGAGACTCAATCACATATTGGGGTATTTTATCACATTTGGAGAGCACAAATATTGAACCTCATAACCATGATCATTCATCACTCAAAGATCCACATCAACAAGGGTTCAAGTCAACACAAAGGAACTACTTCATTTCAAAGGAGCAATTCTTTAATTTACACCAAGTGTCAACCTTTCAAAAAATAACTATTCCATTCTTATATTTAGAAATTTATCAATATTTATGGTATCAATGGCTTCGGAAATGAAAAAGGGATTGCATTGTCTCTTGGTCCATTTTTACTAATGAATTGATAACACATTGTGAGGATATTAAGAGAAATATATTCTTTAGCCAATATAAATCTTTAGCAAAAAGGTCCAATTGTAAAGTACATTCAATAATTCCAAAAATTAATTCTTAGGGTAAATGACATTCTAGATCTCTTTATGGGAACTTTAATGGAAAGCATCCAACATGAAGTGCATCTCTTTGGACCTAAATCCCCAGAGCATGTTTTTAGCTTGGCAAGGAATGTTTAAAGTAAAAATATGGCTACTAGAAGAGTGGTCACTAAAAAATATAGAGAGAATCATGCTCCCACTCCTAAACTCACTAAATCGACAAGATTGAGACCTCAACAAATGGATGGAAGAAGAGCAAAGGAACTATGCTTCATTTGTAACAACAAGTATAGTAAAGGGGATACATGTGGTAAAAAGAAATTATTCTATATAGGCCACGAAGAGGAAGAAGTTCAAGAATTTGGACCATCATAAGATCTACATATAGAAGAGACTACTCTATTCATATATTTCTAGGAATCAATTAGCATTAGTACTCCACAAACCCTCAAGATGGAAGGAAGTATCAAAATTAAAAGGGTGATATTTTGTATTGATTTGGGTAGTTCCCATGACTTCATCAATTAGAAATTAGCAAAACGTATGAATTGTGTTGTATTTCAAGAACCAAACTTTCAAGTAATGATTATAGATGGAGGTACCATAAAATCTTTAGAGAAGTGCCATATTGTTCAGTTCAATATGGGGGAGTATTTATTGGATAGTCCCATGATTGTAATCCAAATGGCTGGTGTTGATGTTGTATTAGGTTTCCAATGGTTACAATCATTGGGAACAATGGCCCTTAATTTTTAATATATTTTCATGATATTTTCCTCATAAGGTAAAGAAATTGATCTTAGAAGCATTCAAGAGAAATCCTCTAAAGTGATTAACTCTAACAACATGACCAAATTACTCAAAAATTTACACCATGGTGTAATTGCACAATTGTGCTCACTAGATGTTAAAAAATCTATATCCTTTCCTAAAAAAAATTAACAACAATTGTTCCAAGGAATTTGGAGAGATTCTTAAGGGTATTCCACCAATTTGAGATCATGACCATGCTATTCATTTACAACTTGAAATTTACCACCTAACATCAGAACTTACAGGTATCTATATGCATGTAAGAGTGAGGTTGAATGTATGATTTAAGAAATATTAGAGGCTAAAATCATTCTATCTATTCAAATTACTTTCTCTTCACCCAAGGTGATGGTTACAAAAAAATATTGTTCATGGTGTATGTGTCCACATTATAGACAATGAAAAAAAAGTACCATCAAAGATAAGTTTATTGTCCATATCATTGATCAATTATTAAATGTATTGCATGGATCTATTGTTCAATCTACTATAAGTTATAAAACCAACTGGAGGTCTAGGTGGAATAGGAGGGTGGCCACCAATATCCACCTGGATCAATGGTGAAAATGAATTTTACGAATGACATTTTTTTTTAATTTAACTCTTGTCTGGTGCTATCGAATAGAATTTGCATTGGTGCGCCTTATATACGGACAACACCATGGTTTTTATTTGTATAAAAAATAACCCTACATGGTGCATCATTTTATATTAAGCATCGGGGCCTTCGGTTCAATTAACAACATTGGTGTGTATAATATAATTAGCGCACCACAATTTTTAAATTAAAAACCCCACAACGGTTCTCCATATTGTTTATGCGTCAGGGCGTCATGAGAGTATAGCATTGGACTGGGAAAAATTATTTTTATGACCGGAATTTTCTTAAATTTAACCATTTACTCATGTTATCGGTATTATATGCACCAACGTGCATTATTTACTTAGCGCACCATTATTTTTTTATTTTTATAAAAGAAACTCTTCCACGGTGCACCATATGTTATAAAGCATCGATGTGTATAGGTATAGTAATGCATCGATGCGTTAGTGTATTATAGATGCACCATTAAAAAAAAATCCACTAAAACATCCCCCTGTGCAGTTTCGCTAGTGACCTCCGTCAAAAACAAATTTTTGGGCTATTTTAATAGGAGTTTCTGCAAAAACCTCCGCTAGAGGTTCTTTTCCTAGTAGTACAAGCAATGATTCATCTACCACTACTTATGTTGGAGGTTGTTCATAAATATTATGACAATATTTATGTCATCGTGTCGAGCCTTGCTAAGGTGTTCAAGGGTAAGAGTGATGTGTCAAAATAAATTGTTTATATCATTCGAAGGGTGTGGGGGGAGGGGCTCCATAGTCCCAGGTGGCTGAGCAAGAATGGGGTCTACAACATCACCTTGGCCAGGGTCACTTTGCAAGTGCCTACCTTGTAGCCCCCTCTTTCCCATTCCCCTTCTTGCATGCCCACATTGGTAAGGCCTTGCCATCTAGGCAACTCTAGAACTAGTGTAGGCACACCTTTGATTATCCATTCACCCAAGAGAATTTTCAACAACCGTAATTTGACTGATACCTCCAACACAAATAAAAACTCCAAACACAACCTAGCAAACCAAAATATAATGTATTCATTAAACACCATGGGTAAAGTCTTAAGGAAGTCCCATGGTGTTCGGACCAACTACAACAAACTAGCAAGGAGGCAATATGATATCAGTCGTTGAAATATGAATCCAAAGCCCTCGCGGTGTTAAATCCAGCTCTAAAACTACCAATGCTACCCCATAAAATTATAGTAGGAACAAAACCTCCAGAATGACCCAAATATAAGATAAAGAGACTCGATTCCACCTCAAATAAGCTCAAGGACAAACCAACAGAACTTGATGCTCCCTCAACCCCCACCAAAATGCACATAAATACGACTACTCTAAGAACTAAAGAGCTAACTTGGTTGGTTGGGGGAGAGGGCTGGAAAAGTTCCCTCTGACCAAGCCCCTCAACCCCCCAACAAAGCAACAAGACCCCAACAACCCCATATTGACACAAAGAAATAGAACTGACATGAATACCATCCGGAAGCCAACACTTTTGGAGACTTACTTTACAACCATACACCCTAGAAACTATAAGACCACACCAAGGGATAAATCCACAAATCCATATTTTTCTCCTGGCATGGGAATTCCAGGTTGAGTTTTGAAACCACTATAGCATGGAGATGGAATACAAATGAGTTACAAGATCAATTACCCCTCCATAAATCCCCAGGAAATAGCTCCATATGTCAGGATCCCAGTTGAACTTCCACTGAACTGATATTCCCCCATTCTTGTCACCCCAAACTCTAAAGATACCATCCCCAGAAACCACTCTAAGAGTGAGAAAACTATGAGGCCAATGCAATTTAGCTTCCTATTTGATTGAGACAGGCTGAGCTTGAACCACCCTCACACCACCCCCCCCCCCCCCCAAATTGCATACCAGACTTACCACCACGCAACCAACATAACAACTTCACAGCATGTGTTTGCACCTCGACAAAGTTATCCAACATCTCATCCATTAAATTGACCTTACTTCACGAGGTCGCATGGAAAGAGGGTGCCACACCACCTTTCTTAATTGAAAAGAGGGTCGGTGGGGTGACAAGCACCCTCCCTGATACCCATACTCCCTTGTTCTGACACCCTCATCGAGGATTCATGAAAAATAATTTATTTGAATTGTAATTACAAATTATTGCTATGGGATGCATCCATTAAACATATTAATATGTCCATAAAAATGTTTTCATATATTTATGTCGTAAGGCATTCCCTCTGGGATGAACTCTCCTCCCTGCCCTCCTGTCATCTCTCTGCTCTGTCCAGTGAATCGTTAGATGATTGGAGTGTCTCCAGTCATTGATTTAATAATTGAGTTTTAAGGTTTTGATGTGTGAGTGTTGGTGTATGTGTTGGGAATGCATCTTACTGTGAGATTACCATGGTTAACCAACACATCTAGTTGTAACTTCATTACCAGATTCCAGATCAATGACTATGGACAATAGAACCGAATGATGGTACATTATTTTGCAGGGGAAAAGTCGAGCCAAGGCCACCTCCATCTCGTGCCTTTGGGCCATCCAGGAGGACTCGTGGAAGAACCTCTTTCATACAAAATGGCCTTTGTTGGACTTGCAGGCAGTGGTTTCAAGTAGAAATGAAGAATGGTACATGTGTTTGCAGGGGAAACGTCGAGCCAAGGCCACCTCTATCTCGCACCTCTAGGCCATCTAGGAAGACCTGTGGAAGAACCTCTTTCATACAAAGTGGCCTTCATTAGACTTGTAGGCACTGGTTTTTGTCGTGAATGAAGCAAGAATTTACAGGAAACTCGATGCTCGCCTCTCAGATGCATTGATTTTGATGGATATGGTGACTTCTTTTAGAGAAGGTTGTTTCTTCAAATCCTTATTCGAAGTTTTAGTTTGGTTCCATGGCGCTCGTAAGTCCACTGGAGGAAAGGCTCCCAGGAAGCAGAATGCCACCAAGGTTAGTGGTTACCTCCATTTGGGTTCAATTTTATTTATTTTTGCAAAGGATAATAGGGCTTTTGTTCTTGACCTTTAGGGTTTCAACCAATAGATTTTAGGGTTTTAACGTTAGGGATTTTAATGTTTCATGTTGTTTGTAAGTGTGTTCCACTGCCATTGCCTTTTAGCCGTAAAAATGGTTTTGTTTATGATATGGGTGGGTATGGATTGATATAATTGATGGGAATGTATGTATACTAAAGAAGAGGTCCCATGGAGGCGTGTCTTAGCTGCTTCTGAGGGTAGCAGTTCTATTGTAGCTCCACACATGTAAAGGCCACACCCTACTCTTAGTCTTAATGCTCATGGTTTCTTTTATCCAAGTTTGATTTTCCTACTGAGATCAAGGTGATTTAGACCATATTGAAATTAAACCATCTTGATTTTACTTGATAATTGTGCTCCTTTGTATTCAGGTTAAGTATCCTCTGGTTTCCCAAAGCGGCATGCATCAAATCCACATCTTCATCTTTATGTTGGCAATTCTCCATGTTTTATATAACATCTTAATTGTCACACTAGAAAGAATAAAGGTAACTGGAAGAGGAGATCAATTATTTTCTCCAATAATGCCTAGTTGAAAATTTTCCTTGGGTTTTACGGTTTTAATCTTTGCATGCAATTATTTCCTCTGTTATTACTGATATCTACATGTCCTTTTGATTCCTAGATGAGGCGTTGGAAAGAGTGGGAAAGGGAATCACAAACTTTGGATTATATGTTTTCAAATGGTGAGTTATTTTTGTTCTTCTCCCTTAGTTGGGTTGGTGTGGAATTATAGTTACTTTAGTCTTCAGATACTCTTTAAGTTGACAAGTAATAACTAGTTGGAACTTGCAAATAATTCCAAGAAGATAATCCATCTGAGGCACCTGCTATATATGGTTTTTCTTGCGCTGAAGCAAATTTAGGCTGAGAAGTTGTTGGAACAGGAAGTGGAGGCCAAAATTCGAGGTAAATAAATTAATATGTTTCTGAGACAAGTGGGAGTCATAATATTACTTTATACTTTTGGAATTTAACAATCAATCATGTTGTAATTACATTTTTGGTCAGGAGTAGCATCAATAACAAAACTTCTGAGGGCCAAAATCAATCCAGACGAGAGCTTGAATTGGTATGCATATTTTCATTGATTAACTTGTCAAATGAAATATTAATACACACCTATTTTGATCATGATATATATATCTTATCGCATTTATATTTGTATCTTAGATATTATTTATCTTTCTTCATTTATCATTGTCCTGGGAGATCCGTTTTCATCCTCCCTTTGTGCTGACATTGGATTGTACTTTTTAAAGTCCCTTTAACGTAATTTTGTGGTTGGAAATTAATAAAACTAACTTATCTTTTATTTTTGGGAAAATCTTTTTTGTTTAAATCTTTTATATTTTATAATTAGGTATTACCAGAATATACGATCCAGGGGCTTTTTTATGTTAAACTTCTTTTGGAAAATCTTTCTTGTTTGATAACTTAATTAGGTATTGACAAAATCTAGGTCGAGTCCAAATTGATTGTTTATGTCTTGTTTTTATGTGATGAGGTGGTTGTGATATTGTCATATTGTGTGGTGAATTGGTTGTATTTAATGGGCATATTATCATTATATCAACATTATCTTTTAATCCACTCTCTACTTCAATTATATAAAGTCCACTAATGGTTTGGTAATAATGGAAGTTGATTATAATTCTACTATAGTAGATTAAGAAAAATTGTGGTCTTGTTCCGATATCAATTTTTATGAATATTTTTTCAACATAGCTAAGAAAGTAAGGTGTATATATTTTGTGTTATTCACTGCCAGAACAGAATTGTCCCTGTTTTTCTTGATAAGGTATAGAAACCCCTTGTATATTTATTCAGCTCCTTTAAGGAACCATTCATGGACATGTATGCTCGAGATACCTGTAGAGACCACATCACTTAGTCCAAATATAAGAAGATGATACCATAAATGAATTTGTAACACAGAGCACAACATATAAATAAAATGACTGAAAGACATGACAAAACATAAAATAATTTAGATACTTGGTGAAAGAATGAATTTTGCCTCTCGACTGCATTCGTAAGATCATACTCAATCTTATACATTTAAAAATTGTTACATCAAAGTTCCCTGCAACAAAATGACTCAAATCAAGTTCTTGTGGTTCTTCCCGGTAAGAGTATTTCCATATCTCCTTTGTTTGTTTCTGTGAGCTTCTTTGATATATGACTCCACAAAAGAAGCATCCAGTATTCTGCCATATATTTTCTTGCAATCATTTCCATATTGGACTTGCAGACCGCAACTTATGAAAGGAATAAGAATCTGGAATCATACGCTAATGCTTAAAGATTACAATAGAAATGACCCTATCCTACTAGATTAAGCTTGTGACAGTGCCAGATCCATTCACATTCGAGAGGAACAAGAAGTTGGAAAATTACATTGTCGGATTCTATGTGTTCATTAAGTAATGGAAGCCAACACTGCTCATACCTATTCATAACACAAAGAAAACACGTTGAAAAAAAATAAAATCCACAAATTATTTTCTTAATCATTTAGAAACTAAACCATTTTGCTTACTAGAATAGGGAAATCAAACGAAATTTCATATTGTCACACAATTTTATAATTGATACAAAATTCAACAAAAGAATCTTGAGAATCTGCAACAAATTTTGAAATCGACAAAAAATTTGATGATTAATACAAAATTCAGTGGAAGAAACTTCACATGGTCTGGTTGTTACGTAAAGGGAACTTTTTTGCATATTACAACGAGGAAACAAACAAAATTTCATATTGTCTCACTTTAATAATTAATACAAAAATTCAAAAAAGGGAAATTCACACCGTCTGATTTTTATGCTTATGTCATTGTTACCCCATTTAATATCCAAAATTTCATTGGAAAAATATCATAATTTTATACAAATAGAATTTGACCACATATTAGATCGAAAGACATGAAAGATGTTGTGAAAAGCTTAACACTACGAAAAAGGAATTTGTACTTGTAAATGGCTCTCTGTAAAGCTAGTCCATGGTAAAAGGTGGCGATAACGATTGTTGGAACCAAGAAACAAAAGATGTTGTTTTCCTCAATGATTAGATCCGGATCCATGTTGATGCTAATCTCTTGCGATTTTCGCCGTTCCTCTTCATGCACTACATTCATCCTTCCCAGAAAACCTTTCGAAGCTTAAGTCTTGGTTATCAAGACTTCTCATCCAGTATTTCAAACCTTGATATGTTTTCTTACAAATCCTTCATTCCTTCTTCAACCTAGACCTGCCTCTTCGATATCCAGACATGTACTGCCTGAATTGGTTGTGTACTACTAAGCTGACAAACCATATCATATGGAAGAGTAAATATATATATTCCAGATACCTCTAGCCATTATAGTTTCAACTAGGTAAGTCTTGCACATTGTCTAGTAAAGCTCTCTACCTGCTCTAAATTTCTGGTCAATAGGACTTCTAAGAGGTTAGAGATATTTGAAAAGTTTAACAAACCAAAAATAAACACCCACATAAATGTCGCAAAGAATGATTAGACTATATGATCAAAACTTAATTTCAAGTACATAGGTCCAAAATTTGTAGAGATTAATACCATGTTTTCAATCACAATGGACAATAACATAATCACATGACATAAATAAATTGGCTCATAAGGTATCAAAACCAATTTCCACCTTCCCTACACCTATGTTGCCAAAAAACAGATAGAACTCTAAAACTTCTTGCATATGGTGGACCCACTTCAGGAATGAAGGAGGGATAAGTAGCTGGAAAAAAATATACCTTCAACAACTAAACACAACTGCCTACACAATATTCTAAAGGTCATGAGCTACTAGTATCTTACTGTAACAATGACCTAAAAATTATCATATTCATCTAAAAATTGCATGCACTTGTGGTAGAAATCCACACGTTACCAAAATCACTACATTACCAAAATCATATTAACCAAGCCATAGCCACCATAATTCCTAGTATCACCAAAGCAGCCCCTGCCTCGACCGGCCATGCACATTTCACAACTTTTCTTTCAAATACAAATGATGAGAAACAATAAATTCAAAATAACATTGAAATTGTGAATTGTGCAACTCTTACTCTCAAAACATTTGAATAATATGCCCCCATAAAAATCGAAACTTGCCAAAAGAAAATGAGCTTACCACCCATTCCTCATGGAGCAGAATCAAGAGCATTCATACCATTATCATTGAAATTTCCATCATCATATTGTGCATTGCCATCATACCTACCCCTACTATGACTTGGCATTCATAGATAGAATCAAGCATTTTCCATAATAATTGCAGATGCTATTATTAAAATATTTTAGCTTATCGTAAATGAAGTCAGATTATGCCATAAACAGAAGATGCTAACCAAATTATTGTGTTTGTCCATTAAAAACATTCAAGTTGTATGAAGAGAAAAATACCTCTGCCTCGAGGAGTAGGATCCTGGCCACCCATTCCAAAGTCATTATAATTGCCATTATCTTGTTCTACACCACCATAAAAACCTCTAACCCGACCAAAGAAACCATGACCTCTGCCACGACTACATCCACGACCCTGATTTCATCCATTGTGTACAAAATTATAATAACCTGATGTATCTCCATTCTGATAGCTTAGGCAACATTTCCTGTTGCAAATTCACTTACTCAAGTTTTCAATAGCTCAAAATTGAGATTAACATTAAATATAATGGCAATGAAAAATATTAAAATCTAACTTCAAAGCACTTTTTTCACAATATACCTCCTCTGCCAGTCGCCCGTCCACAACCTCTGCCCCTGCTAGCTTGTCGAGAATTTTCAGATAACATCAGGCATTGTGTATGTTAAATACTTAATATCATCAGATATTGAAGAGCTACACCATCCCTTTTATATCAAATACATTCACTAGAAAAAACCATATGTTCCTCATATTCATAATTGGGCATAAACATTACGTGATCAGCTGGTACTGATGGACCGAAGCAACAAAATATTTGCAGAATAGATTTGAATAAATTACACATGATCTTGCTCAAAAGACATAAGTAGCCATATATAACCAAATAATGTATTTTCAAAGAATCGTGATAATATAATTTCTCAAGATCACAACATTAGACTTACCCTACAGATGTTGTGTTGAGTTGCACTTTGGATAGCATAATTGTTATCATTGACACGTGTTGTTGTTTCCAACGTACAAAATAAGAATTGTAAAGTAAGTCACTACTCTCCAAGATCTCACATGAAATAAAGAGAAGTACTGATCCAAAATAAATTGGGGCCAGTGATAAGAAATACAGGAAGGTCAAAGATAAAACATGTCAAACTTATGGCAATAAACCTTCTTCGAGAGGTTCCCACATATAGTTTATATCAACATAACTTATTTCGGTGTTCTGATGAAGGTGAGATATCCTCTATCAAGAAGTGATACCACTAAGGTTAGGGCCAATGTTTTCACAAGGTCTACAGAGCTTAAAACTAATTTTCACAAAACATCTAGTTTAGAAATCCCACTTCTGGGATCCCTTTTAAGATCTATCCTGGTGGTTTCTCTTGAAAGTAAAGAAAACTCCTTTTCACCTTTTGAGATTTTATTTTGGTTAGGTAACATTATTGTCATCCCAAATTCAACTATGCTAAATTCACATGTTTAACCTCTAAAATATATTCACTATGTTATGACCTTAAGTGAATATACTCTATATACTATCTATACTAACCTAAGGCTATAAAACACCAATTTCTTTATCCAAACAATTCTTGAATTTTTTTTTAATAATTCATAATTATAATTTAAATATTCAACTGAATCACATAACATATAACATCATAATTTATCAATGCTACTCTTCCCTATGCCATTGCCTTAGGGAGTTTCCTTTGCAACATGTGGTGCAACTGCTAGTTTAGGTTTAGTATTTATCATTAGCATTTGTAATATATAGGTTCTTAAATTTAGTTTTTTTTTTCATTAAATTTAAATTTTCTAATTGAAAAATTAATTAAAATTTTAAATTTGTATATATAGAAAAAATATTTGACCACATCCTTTAACATTATTTTCAAAAATTTTATCACATGTCACTTATTTGCAAGAAGCTATACAAGACCAAATGACTAACAGTTAGTAAAGTCAATCTTTAATCTTTTCACTAGAAACACTTATCAATGTCTTATTTCATAAGTCTAATCCCTACCATTCAAGCTAGAAATTATGTTTTAGGAAAAACTGCATAAAAAATTATCTTACATTGGTCAATGCTAAATTAAATAGTAATTCTACACATAAGGGTGGGAAGTAACTAGTGGTAATTATATTTATTCACAACCTTTTCCTATGAATATTGCAACTATATCCTAATTGATGGCATAAAATATGTGAGATAGTTATCCACATGGCATTATGTTGTGCAAACGCTGCAATAAGACCCTCTAGTTATCATTGAATTAAATGATTAAAATAGATTTTTTAATAATATTGAAAAATATATATATTATTTTCAAAGTTAAACATTCTAAATTGTATGAGTCACTACCATGCAAATCAATTCTCATGAAATAACAACAATTTTTTTCATAAAATCAATTATTAATAAAGAAAATAAATTATAAATAATAAGATATATTATCAAAATTTAATAAATTATAAATAATAAAATATATTATCAAAATTTTTGGAATAATAAACATAGTAGGGAATTCTTATTTTCTATCTTTTTATAAAAGGATTTTAGATTTCATTTTTAATCATGTATATGATGATATTACTACACTTCTAAATGGTAAAATTATATCACTAGATCAATAACTTTAAATATATTATTACCAATACAGATCCATCTTAATTTTGTATCTACCAAGTGCCTAGAGAGTTCAAATCTCTTTTCACTCTAAAAGAGGTTTGCATCTCAATAGATTTGATCCTTCTGGACTTTTGGTAGATTAGGGGTTAAGATGAATGTGGACCTTTGGTAGATCAGGAGTTAAGACAAATGCATGCTGGTTTAATTCCCCCCTTTTAAATAAGCTATGTTCCACATGAATACTATGGGTCAATACTATGAGCTATTTTTATTTTTTGACTGCCTATTAGTTTGTTTTTGACCAAAAATCTCTGCTGCTTATCCATAGTTTAACATTGGGAATTCATTTTTAATTTTTTTTTTTTAATTTATTTATTTGTAAGGTGATTGGTTGGGGTCTTATTATGGGTTGTTTAGTAACTTTCATTTCTATTAGTTACTAATTTTTTGTTTTTAGTTTTATTTCCTTCTTTTTTTGTTCCATTTTCATGAATGATAGTTTTTTTTCCATATTTTTATTTTTAAGAATACTTATTATTATATTAAAAATATATTTTAATAAATTTAATTATAAAAAATTATATATATATATATATATATATATATATATATATATATAGATATATATATTAATAAAAAACAAAACACACATACATATATGTAATAAACATATATATTAAGTGTATATATGTTAATATAAACAATATTAGTTAATCGTATTTCTTAATTTTTGGTAATGACATTCAACAATATAGTGTTTTATTAGTTCTTTTATTTTTGTGATGAAATCTGTCTTTATTATTATTTAGTTTAATTAAGCTATATTTAAACTAAGCGACCCTTAGTAGATACTATGTAGCTCTTGTTTTATTGTGATTGAGTTAAAAAATTTACATCATATTACATTAATTTTTTTATTATTTTATTTATATAATTTGACTTAATAAAATTTTAAACATTATATATTTCTCCACACAATTAATAATTCCAAGGCCTTTTATTTTTTTTAGAAATTATGTTTTTATGCTTTTAGAATTTTGGGGGATATTTTAAGAAGCACTGGGCTTTTTCTTTTTCTTCGTCATAGTCCTCCTCGATCACCATTGGAAATAATAATCCCAACCACCTTAATAAACAGCCTGACAGCAGCCATACTTGTCAGACGTATTTTTGCAGGTTGCGTCTCTGTTTAAATGTATTTTCATGTTTAAGAAATGAATACTAAGTTTTAGTGTGTTGCTCCAAACCTATCTTGTTATTTTTGTCGTGAGTATTCATTAAGTCTCTAGAATAGTTCCATGGTGTGTGAAATTCAAGTGCGCGAAATCAGCTTCGCGGTGTGCGAAATTAGCTCCGCGGTGCACAAACCTAGCTTCGCGAAAGTCAAAATACCTATGTCCCTCAGCGAAAATTAAATTTACCAAATATTTTTAACATGGTATGGGAGTGGGTTAAATATTGTTATTGTAAAAACAAGTGTTTTTACTAATAGTGAAAATTGTTTTGAGTGCGGATTGTGTTTAGAATATTTACGAGCTGGTAGAAAGTCTTTTTTTACACTCAGAAATGGACACATCAAGCACAAGCTTGACTAATCCTCAAATACCTCAATTTAATGGCAAAAATTATGATTATTGGGATATTACAATGAAGGCAGTGTTTTCTTCTCAAGACATTTGGGATTTGGTGGAGAATGGTTTTCAAGAACCAGCAGATGCAGCAGCATACAATGCCTTATCTCAACAAGAAAAAGATGTGTTAAGGGACAACAAGAAGAAGGATTCAAAAGCCCTGTTTTATATTTTCCAAGTGGTTCATGAAAGTATTTTCCCAAGGGTTGTAGCAACAATGAAGTCCAAGCAAGTATGGGACACCCTCCAGACAGCCTACCAAGGCATGGAAAAAGTCAAGACAACAAAGCTGAAAATGTTGAGGAGATATTTTGAAACACTTTGTATGAAAGAGTATGAGAATATAGACTCGTTTTTTACACATGTAAGTGGGTTGGTTACTCAAATCAGGTCTCATGGTGAGACACTTGAGGAAATAAGAATAGTTGAGAAAGTTTTGAGAAGTTTTCTAGCAAGGTTTGAGGCCATTGTTGTGGCCATAGAAGAGACAAAGGATCTCTCACAGTTCTCAGTGGATGATCTTAATGCATCACTGATTTCTCATGAACATAGACTAAATAGAGCAGCAAGCTCCTCATTGGAGCATGCCTTCAAGACACAAGTATCATTTGGTCAAGGTCGAGGCAGAGGAAGATCATATGCTAGAGGAAGAGGAAGAAGCCCACACAGAGGTGGAAGAAGCAACCCTTCAAGCTCAAATGGAAGATGCAGCAATCAAAATCCAAGTCAAGGCCCAAGCCAAAATCAAGCACAAGGTTAGACATATGATAAATCTCAGGTTCAATGTCATTATTGTAAAAAGTATGGTCATTATGCAAATGAATGTAGAAAGAAGCAATATGACATTAGTAACAAACCAAGTGTAAATTTCACAAGAGAAAATCAGAAACATGATAGCATGTTTTTAGCTTGTAATATAGCACAAGAAAAACAGAGTGATATATGGTATCTATATTCAAGGTGTAGCAACCACATGTCAGGAAACATAGAAATGTTTTCTGATCTAGATGAAAGTGTGAAATCTAAAGTGACATTAGGGACTGATAGCAAAGTCTCTGTCATGGGAAAAGGAAGAGTTAATATCCTAACAAAGAAGGGGGAGAAGAAATACATCTCAGATGTTTACTTTGTCCCTGGTCTGAAACATAATCTCATGAGTGTTGGACAGCTCATGCAGAAAGGCTACAATGTCTTCTTTAAAAATGATGTGTGCACAATTTTGGATAGGCCTCCAAGCAGACAACTGATTGCAAAGGTTCAGATGACAAACAATAGAATGTTTCCCCAAAAAAGGTGCACAAGCACAACTATCTATGAACTCACAAGAAGATGGAAGAAAAAAGGCAGTTGTCACACAAGTAAACTTTCAAGAAGAGGTAAAAGATGAAAATTGGTTATGGCAATTGAGATTTGGACATCTCAACTTTGGAGGTTTGAATTTGTTGCATGGGAAAGACATGGTGAAGGGTTTACCACTCATAGAAAAACTAGACAACATATGTGAATGATGTATCTTGGGCAAGAAACATAGAGAGACATTTCCAGTAGGAAAGTCAGTGAGGGAAAAGGCACCTTTGGAGATTGTCCACTCAGATTTATGTGGGCCAATGCAGACACCATCAATTGGTGGCAATCACTATGTACTGACCTTCATAGATGACTACACAAGGAAGACATGGGTCTTTCTCCTAAAATAGAAAAGTGAAGTGTTTGAGCGCTTTTGCCAATACAAGGATCTTGTTGAAAAGTAAAGTAGACACTACATCAAAGTCCTTAGGACTGACAGAGGTGGAGAATACATCTCAATTGACTTCCTTCGATTTTGCAGGGAGAATGGAATTCATAAGCAATTTGCAACAAGATATACATCGCAGCAAAATAGTGTGGCAGAAAGGAAGAATAGGACCATTATGGAGATGGCAAGGAATATGTTGAAGGCGAAGCATTTGCCAAATGACTATTGGGCTAAAGTTGTCGCTTGTGCAACATATATCTTGAATAGATTTCCAACCAAAAGCGTCCAAAACATTGTTCCTGAAGAGGCATGGAGGGGAAGAAAGCATATTGTCACTCACATGAGAGTTTTTGGATGTGTGGCTTATGCATAGATCCCGGATGAGTTGAGAAAGAATTTGGACAGCAAGGGGGAGAAATGCATATTTGTTGGATACAATGATGAATCCAAGGCATACAAACTCTACAATCCATTAACCAAGAAAGTCATAATCAGCAGAGGTGTGGAGTTCATAGAAGAGGAAGCATGGGATGGAAGTTTAGAAAAGACAGTCAATGTCAAAGCATGCATACCACATAAGGACAAAGAGGAATTAATAACAATAACTAATTCATCAACAGTGACTCCCTCTACTCATATTCAAGCGCAGCAAAGTAGGCAGCAAGCGACACCATCAACAAATAATAGGACAGTTTCACGCAGCCAAGCAAGTGCTTCTCCAAGCACACCACAAAGCGTGACACCAAGTGACATGTCAAGCCCATCTTCAGCAAGCACAAGAAGACCAAAGTTCATAAATTTAAATGAAATTTATGAGCAAGATGAAGTTGATAGTGGCGCAGCTCTGAATTCCTTATTTGCATTATTTTGTCATGTAGATGACCCAATCCACTTTCAAGATGTAGTAAAAGAAGAAAATGGGTTGCGGCAATGGAGGAAGAAATAGAAGCAATAGAAAGGAATGACACATGGGAGTTAGTGAGCCTTCCAAAAGGAAAACATGTAATTGGAGTGAAGTGGGTCTATAAGACCAAAAGCAACATTGAGGAAAGATTGAAAGGCACAAAGCAAGGCTAGTTGTCAAAGGATACAAGCAGCAGCATGGAAGAGATTACGCGAAGACGTTCGTGCCAGTCGCGCGGATGGAGACAGTGCGCGCAGTTGTGGTGATTATCGCGAAACACAAATGGAGAGTGTATCAAATGGACATAAAATCAATGTTCTTGAATGGAGTGTTGAAAGAGGAAGTGTATGCCGCGCAACCGCCTGGTTATGAGATTGAAGGCCAAGAAGACAAAGTGTATCGGTTGAGGAAAGCTCTTTTTGGATTGAAGCAAGCACCGCTCGCATGGTACAACAAGATAGATGCTTACTTGTTGGACAATGGTTTCAACAAATGTGATGGTGAGCCTACTCTCTACATCAAAGAGAGTGGAGGTAAGATTCTAATTGTCGTCTTATATGTAGGTGATTTGATTTTTACAAGCAGTGATGATTTCCTCATCGCTAATTTCAAACAAGTCATGAAGAGTGAATTTGAAATGACTGACTTGGGATTGTTAAGATATTTTTTGGGCATAGAATTGAAGCAAACAGAAAATGGCATTATTATCTCTCAAGTAAAGTATGTGGCAGAAATTTTGGAGAGGTTTAAAATGCAAAACAACAAGTCCGCACCAACTCCAATTGTCATAGGGTTGAAGTTGAGAAAAGAAGATTGCAGCAACAATGTCAATTTGAAATTATACAAAAGCATGATAGGCAGCCTGATGTATTTGACTGCCACTAAACCGGATATAATGTATGCATTAAGTTTGGTGTCAAGGTTCATGGAGACAGCCAAGGAGACACATTGGCAAGCAACGAAAATGATTTTGAGGTATGTCAATGGGACAAAACAATATGGCATTTTACACACAGCAACAAGTGATTTCAGGCTGGTTGGTTACGCTAACAGTGATTGGGTAGGCAGTGTCGATGACAGAAAGAGCACGTCAGGATATGTTCTTCATTTGGGTTCTAGAGCCATTTCATGGGCCTCCAAGAAGTAGCCAATAGTGTCACTGTCAACAGCAGAAGCTGAATATGTCGTAGCAACAGCAGCAGCATGTCAGGTAGTTTGGATGAGAAGGATGTTGAGGGATCTTCGTCATGACCAAGAGGGCGCAACAACTATTTTCTGCGACAACACCTCAGCAATTGCATTATCAAAGAATTATGTCTTCCACAAGAGGACCAAGCATATTGATGCTAAATATCATTTTATTAGAGAGTTGATTAACAATGATGAAATTGTGTTGCAGCACTGCAGGTCACAGGAACAATTTGCTGACATCTTCACAAAGCCATTGACATGTGAAAGTTTTGTTTATCTCAGAAACTATTTGGGAATTGTCAATGGCGGAAATTGTGATTAAGGGGGAGTGTTGGAAATAATAATCCCAACCACTGCAATAAACAACCTGATAGTAACCATACTTGTCAGACGTATTTTTGCAGGTTGCGTCTCTGTTTGAAGATTGAAAGGTTGAAGCCAGATGTGAACCATTTTGAAACGCAGCAAGGAATTTAAAGCAGTCAATGTACTTTGGTAAATAGATATGGGCAAGCATTCATTCAGAGACTATTGCCCACACTCCAAAAACAACTGCGCGATTCTGATCACACTCAATAACAACATCATATTAATTTCGCTCTGTCATGAATTAAATATAAAATTGTATGTTGAGTTATATATGACTGTAAAAAGTCATTTTGTAATGGGTTAGAGAGTGAGAGAAAAAAAAAAGAGTGCAAGTCTCTCTGGAGAAAATGGTGGAGCAAATTTTGGTGGGCGCGTGAAAACAACAAACTCTGTTTCACTGTGTGTTATTCCGCGTAAGTTTAAATCATTGTAAAACTTTTATTTTATTTGGTGAATGAGCCGCAGTCTCATGTAAATGTATTTTCATGTTTAAGAAATGAATACTAAGTTTTAGTGTGTTTCTCCAAGCCTATATTGTTATTTTCGCTGTGAGTATTCATTAAGTCTCTAGAATAGTTGAGCGGTGCGCCAAATTCAAGTGCGCGAATCAGCTTGGCCGTGTGCGAAGATAGGTGCACAAAATCAGCTCCGCAGTGTGCGAACCTAGCTTCGCAAAAGTCAAAATACCTCTGCCCCTCCACGAAAAATAAATTTCCCAAATATTTTTAACAATCACGAGGCCCTGAATCTTCAGAAAATTCGTTTTATTGATGTGTTTTGATTTTTTAAGAAAAATAATTTTAAACCATTATAATTTTAATTAGTTAAAAGATTGAGAAAATTACTAGAAAAACATATATATATATATATATATATATATATATATATATATATATATATATATATATATATTTATTTATTTATTTATTTATTTATTGCCACTAAAATGATAAATTTTTTGAATCTTTGTGCTTTAGGAATTTCCCAATCTCATATTTCATTATAAAGCTAGTAAGTGTTGATTCTTATTTTATTTGTATTGAATTTCCAATCAAAACAAAAATATAATTCTATTTTTTAATACCAACCTAGATCTATCTTAACTTGGGATCTTTGGTAGATCTAGAATTAAATGGATCTAAAATGATAAAAATATATTTTTATATAAAAAAAAAAATTTTGTAAGCTTGGTAGGACTTTCCGATTTTCATGTCCATTACATACCCCACTACGGGGGAAGGGTAGCCCAAGATTTGAACCCAAGACTTCCGGTTCGGTGAGACTTTATTTCCATGACCACTACCACTTGAGCTACCGATGTGGACTATTTTTATATAATTTTTAAATAAAAATATTTTAATTAATAGTTTTTATTTTTATTTTTATTTTTAATGTCACATAACATAAATAAGATGGCGGCCTGGAGTATGCCATAAAACTGCTTCTGCTTGGCTAAGAGCTCGTCTTCCTCGGACATAAGGAAACAGGTTAACGGCCCAAGACCCAGAGGCATCTGGCAGGAGTGAAAGCCTGCTCCCTTACGGACCACCAGCGGGTTATTACAGGTGGCGTGGTTTTCCTTGATAACAGTGATGAGTCAAACCGACATTCGCGGATAGCAGCCAGAGATGGCTGTCCTCACTGTTGGTTTGACACCTGAGTTTGATAGGTTTTGCCACCTTCGGAAAAAAAAAAAAAAAAACATAAATAAGATGACATTACAATGTCTCTTCCATTTTCTATAATAAGCTTCAGCTCTCTTCACAATTTTGATTAATATCTTACTAAAATTTTAATTTCTTTTTTATCTTTTAATTTTTATCCTATCATAATTTATCCACAAATTTATATATAATAATATTTTTATATATTATTATTATTTTATAAATAATCTCTTTATTAATTTAAAATATTTAATTATAATATTTTTATAATATAATATAATATATTTTTTTAATTTAAATATATTTAATTATAATAATTTTTAATTTAAATACTTAAATTTTTAAAGTAACATAAAAAAATACCTACATTTTTACTATGACACTTATAAATCCATTTCTTAGAATTGAAACTCTTTATATATTTTTTAATAGTGTAACGAGTACTTTTATCGTTCTTGCTCACGGCATTATATTAATTCTTTATGTTTATTCCAAATATTGTAGGTCGAATGATATACGTTTTGTAAAGTTGGCTTGAAATTGTTAATATGTGTTTGATGGTTGTTGTGTTTTTTTTTAATTATGTCGGTAGATATGTTTAATGTGGAGGAAAAAATTAAAATTTTTATTTAATTATTGATAATTATTAGGTAGATATTAACGATTTAAATATTATTAAATATTTTTTTTTTGTAGTAAATAAAATTCAGTAGATTATTTAAAATTTATATAGAGTATAGACATGTGGAGTTTTTGAGGGACCTTTTTGGATTAAACATATTTAAAAAAATAAAAATGCTTGTCTAACATGGAACCTATGTGCCCGTAGATGGGAAATCATATGGCCTCCCTGAATGTCATGAAACCGGTTTATAACAACAAAAAACCAAACTAACATGCAAAGAAGCAATAGCGATTGAAAAAGCATTTTCTGATTCCTAATAGCATTCATAGTCATACTGAGAATTAACCAAAAGCATCATCCATGATGGTCTTTCTCACTCAATTAGTGTCCCACCAGTGTTGGTGTTTGCATCGTGTCGTGGTTCTCTTCCATGGGTTGGTCTTTCATTGTTGCCTTATTGCTAGTGGCCTTCTCCATATTTTTAATAATAATTGGATAGAAGGTTGATTTTTTATTTTTATTTTTTTAAACAGTAATGAGAATATTTGTATTCATTGCAAATTTGTCCCTGGATCATAGTGGTACATTGGGAGTTACATTATGATTTTCTTCCATCTTCAACATCATTTATAGATTCCTAGACTAAAATTATCCTTTGACTAGGAATATAATTGATACTAAGAAGATACCAGATGAATACCTTCCAATAGAGCCCCAAAGTTAAACAAAACTTGTACTGCATATAGCCTACTTCAAAATATAATCCTTGATTACAACATATATTTCCCCAAATTCACATTGACTAGTAGCCCCCCCGTTTAAAAAAATAAATAAATAAATAAAAAATAAAAATTGATATTTTAACATAGGATTCATGCTTAATCCGCTAAGAGATGGAAGATGGTCTTAATTGTCCATTAGCCATCAACTCTCAAAACTTCAAATGAAAACATTGGTTGGCACATTGATCTACTTCCTATTTATTATCCCTTAGAATGTGTTTGAAACCCATCTTTGGGATATCTTTTGATACCTTCTTAATTTGATTTAGGAGATTATTCAAAACTGTCTCTAGGGGAAGATCCTTTGACCAAATACTGAATTATTAAAAGGGGGTCAACCAATACAATGAGAGAAGAGAGCTAAAATTCTTTGGTGAGAAGAATGCCTTGGAGTAAACCATAGGCTTCTGCCTCATTATTTGTCATATTTCCCAAGCCCCATGAATAATCTAAAACTTTGATTTCTTAGGGGCCATAATGGAAGGGTTGAAATCTATGTCAAAAGTAGTTATATCCTTTTAAAACACATTTGTTAATTTTTTAAAATATTTTTATTAGAGTTCGTTTATACTTTTCCATATATGTTTGATCAATTTTCTTATTACATCAATAGGGGTGTCTATTTTGGAATAAGACTTAGATAATTTTAATTTAATTATTGATAATTATTAGGTAGATGGAAGGGATTTTTCCTTGATAATATATTCATATAATATTTTTGATATTATAGGATATAATATTTTTAATAATATATTTATTTTGTAAAATCATTTCTTCCTTTATCCCTCTTAATGGTCTAGCCAAGAATGGACATCCTTATGCCATCCCGACTTAAGTTGAAGGTGGTTTTGGCTAGAGTATGGAGTAATTTAAGGAAGCCCCTTGTCCTCAATGTTGTTTAACCCCTTCTTATGCAATAGATATCTGGTCATAGACATCCTCTCAATGGGGGAAAGACTTGCTTTTATGAGGAGGATATGATATAGTGTATTTCTTTTACTTTTGAGATTATAGATTATAAATTGCTTTTGAAAATATCATATCTTTCTTCACAACTCCCTTGAAACATTACATCCTCAAACCTCACATCCATATAAAATAAAAAGAGTAACAAAAATATCAAAGATGAGTTTGTTTTTAATCTCATATCCAAAAATCTATTGATTTACAATTGTTTTCAAGCCTGTAGGTTTTAGGGGATTTAGATAGATTAATGATAATTCCATCATTCTTATAGTGTTTTTTAATGTGGGTTTGAATTTGTTTATAGAGGAGAATCAAGAAGGAAGCAAGAATGATAAATGGAAGTGTGTTTCATCAAAATTACAGGTATCGATTCTTGTGGATGCAGAAACGGGATTGAAAAACAATGAATTAGTATTTTCAAGTTACCCGATGATTGGATATCAATACAAACTTCAAGCTTCTGGATCATGCTTAACAAGCATTGACCATGCACTCTTGATTGCATGTCCTTGGGATCCTCGGGTAAATGGAGAATTCTTCCATGAGACTACAATTAATATTGGTATGTCTAAGATAAGGAATTTTCTCTCAGATGTGAAAAAACTAAGAGACATGGTTCCAACAAGCCTTTGTGGCACTGAGATGTATAGTGGTATTTTGATGCATTATGTGAAGGTTTCTAATGCTTACTTAGGAAAACAAGAGGATTCAATGCATGTAGATATTACTTATTATCGTTCTCATGATCCAAACACCCCTTGACTATATGAAGATGTTTCTGTATTCAAGCTTATGTGATCCACAATGAATTAAACAAAGTCTTTTGGTAGAAATCACATGAGAGATTTTTTTGGCTGATGCGTTTTGAATCAACAAGTGTGGTTCATCATCAGGACTAGATGGTTTAGAGGAGATTGAGCATATGGCTTTGCTGAAATATGGAGGCCTCCCCCATTGGGGAAATAATCACAATCTTGTGTTTGATGGTGTTATGAGCAAGTACAACAATTCTAAGGAGTTTTTAAAAGCAAGAGTCAAATATGATCCCAAGGGACTCTTCTCAAGTGAGTGCACTGATGCTTTTTTGGGAATAAGGAAAGAAGGTGTTGTTATAACAAAAGATGGTTGTGATTTGGAAGGTCTATGCATATGTTCACAAGATGCTCATTGCTCTCCTACCAAGGGCTACTTTTGTAGATCATGGAGAGTTTATATTGAAGCACATGTATGTAGAAAGGAAAACACTTGAACTCCTACTTATAGAGTGATGCACATGATGCTCTTGAAGTTGTATGAGTTAATGGTTATTAATTTTTTAAAAAATGAATAATAATTATTTTACATTAGAAAATATTAGAAGAAAATCAACTATTGGAATTGTTTCATTATGTCATTAATGAGAATTTGTTTTTATTTTAAGTTCATTTTACTTTAAAATGTTTCATAAATGAAAAGAGAAAAAATGATACCAAATTAAAAAATGTAAGCATGTGTGATATAATTTGATTAAATGTTTGAAGTAAAATGTTTACTAAATTTTAAATTAAATAAAAATTTCAATTAAAAAGAATGTTGTTGAAAATGGAATCAATGCATTTTAAAATAAGTAAAAAATAAAAATTTCAATTAAAAGTAATGTTTTTGAAAATGGAATCAATGCATTTTAAAATAGGTACAAAAATTAATTTACGTGTTGTAGATTTATATCATTGTTCATTCTTGAGCCTTTATTGCCCAAGTTACTATTGTTCATCCACTCCCAGTTTTTAAGTCACTTTTAGTATCAACAAATATCTAAGTCCTATACTCGTAAAAGTATAGGAGGTCTCCATTGACTTCTTGTTGATAGGTATGCTCTTATTGACTCTAACAAATTGGGCTGAGAATAGACTTAGAGTAGCACCTTGGCCTTGTTACATTATGGATAGCTGACTCTATGCCCAACATTGATTTTCGTCATTGGTGTTTGACTAGATGGTTTTCCTTATGTTCAATGTTAGCTTTCATTATCAGACGTTGGGATTCATGTAGTTCTTAGGGTTCCATTTTTCCCATTGGAAAAAATCGTCACCTGTGTCAATAACATTCATTATTGGTTTTTATTCAAAAGGGTCTCCTCCTTATGCTATTCCATCTGGTATATGCAAGAGATGTACTCATTGGTGGTCCATTCAATATTTTCATTCAAGTCCATCCAAATCATTGTCTAGTTCCACCATACTACAATCAATATTGATATTATAAGATAAGGCATTTTCTCTTAAATGTGAAAAAATTGTTTTATTATTTATAATAAGAATTTGTTCTTTTTTTTAAGTTTATTTTACTTTCAAATGTTTTCATAAATGTAAAAAGAAAAAAGAAAAAACATATAAAATTAAAATTAGTGATTAATGTAAAACCATGTGTGATATCATTTGATTAATTTTGAAAAAAATATTTATGAAATATTAAATTAATTTAAAATTTCAATTAAAAAGAATGTCTTTGAGATGATTTTTTTTTTCTTTAAGTTTGGCAAGATTACATTTTCATTATGTCTAATATATCATCTAGATTGGAGTAGGGAATTGAAGGTGTGATTTTACATTAAGAAGTGCCTTAACACAATCTAATTGCCATCTATCCAAAACCCTAAGAATATTTTTAAAATAATCCTAAATAAAAAATTAAAAAAATTTCTGAAATCAATTATTTTGTATTAAGATATTATATATATATATATATATATATATATATATATTATTAGTCAATTTTTTAAAAAATAAAAAATAAAAAATAATAATTAATTAAAATAATTGAAAAAATAAATAAATAAAATTAAAAAAGAAATCAATAAAAATATATATAACAAAATAGGGGAATAGGTGAAATTATATCATTTTTTATAATATTATCCATATAAATTATAAAGTAGATATATGTAAAAGATATAATATTATTAATTTAAATTGTTATATGAATCTTATAGTTTCACTAATTTAATTTTGTTTTATTGAAAAGTTTTTTAAAGAAAAATTTGAACACTACTTAGAAAAATAATATTCATTGCAAAGCAATTAAATAAATAGTTGATTTTTTTTAAATATCATGACACTTTTATAATAAAGATAAAAATTAAAAATAGCCATCGATATGCTTCCTAATCAACGCGAATGAGACATTGCTGTATTAAATGTTAGGTAAGCCACTTTTACAATAAACATTAAAGAAGATTTTTCCCATTTTCATTTTAAATACTCATTATTTGGTTTGACGTCCAGTTAAATAATCGTTCAAAATTTTATAACTTTATAATACTTATTTTAAATTTCAATTTGAGGGATATTTTTTCAGGAAAAGCAATTTGGTAATAGGGGATTGAAAGAAATATAAATATTTACAATAAGGATACTAATAAAAATATTAATATTTATTAATAATGATTATTAAAATATATATAATTAATTTTAAATATAATAAATTTATTTTTCTCTTAACAATTATTAAAAAATAAAATAAAAATTAATTAAACAACACAAGTTTAAATGAATTCTGGAATATAGAAGTAAATTTTGTATTATGTGTATTAAAGATAAAATTTTAAAATAAAATTTTTAAGGTATTAATAATATATTTTAATGATGTGATGAATCTTAATCTTGGAAATCAAAATTATTTAACTATCTTGACTAATATTAAGAAAAAAATGAATATTGTTAAGAATAGAACTAATTTTAATGAGTTTTATAGTGAAATTAGGCATTGGTCTACTTCCAAAAGGCTATGGGAAAAAAGAACTTTATCTTAGATTGCCCAAGTTATAATCAAATTCATTCTATTTTTCAGATTATCTATCACACTACCAACCTTCTTGACCTATTAAGGCAACAAAACTCTGGTGATATGGGAACACTTCTCTCACTTCTCTCCAAGCATAATATGTTAAATAATTTCCATTAATTTTCAACCTTCTTAAGGTCCAATAGGGCATATTGGTCTTATGGACATTCCTTGTCATCATCAAATTCTAGTTTATATAAATAAAAAAAAAAAAAATTATTATATTGTCATAGTGAGAATTACACATTATTATCATAATAAATTTGTTTTGTTTTCAATATTTTATATAAGTTGATTTTTAATCAAATAATTCAATATGTGTGTGTTAAATGTGGGTTATCTTAATTGGTTGGGTGGTACGATTATTATCTTTTCCACTCTCATTTGATTTTTTGCTAGTAACATGATGAATTATAATACCTTGACAAATATTGTTGTAATGACTTCATGCTTGTGAATATTGTTATATTGTATTTGAGCCTTATGAACTTTATGAATATTGTTATATTTTTTAAGCCTTGTGAAATTTTAAGTAAGTATACCTGTGGGTAGTTTTAACAACCTCATATTTATTTTCTCAGAATGTGCGTGTTTTTGTGTGATACCCCTAATAAATTTGTCTCTTTTTAGGGATTTTATATTGGACATGTGATTGAAAAGTCAAGTGGTGGAAAGAATATGTTATGGCAATGTAAATATTATTTTTTATTAATGAAAAGAAAAAAATGTTTTGTGTCGGGAAAACAATTGGAATTAGTTATGCCCAAGAAGGGGGGTAGGAACAAAAAGAAAAATCCTCCATTTTTCGAGACAATTGAACTGTTGGTTGAAACATACCACCAAATATTTCGTGACTGGAAAAAAATGTTATGGGAAAAGGTTGTTTAAAGAGGACTATGGGAGATAAAGGAAGTCGATCTTAAAAGAAAAGACCATTGTGAGAGAAAGATTGGATCTGAACTCAAAAACTAGTAGGATGTTGCTAAAGGGCTAAGGAGGTGAGGCTAACGAAGAGATCCTATGTTGTTTTCCTGACAGGGAGGAGTAGGGCTTGAGGGGAACTACTGAGAAAAGTAGTCCGTGGTTGGGAGGAACGTGGCAGCCTTTGATCTATTTTCAGGAAAAAAATTAGATAACTATATAAATGTCTAGAAAAATCTATGTTCAATATGTTAATTAGGACTTTTATTATGATTGTAAGTGCCTCTGAGTATATTTAGGAAATGAACAAACCCTACTAATTTTTTGGGAATAAAATATGTATTGTTGTATATGTATCTATGTGTTATGTGCAAGAAAACACGGGAGCTTCACTAGGGGAGAAATATCATACCACGTGGGTTCATATTGGGGGATATATATTGAAGAAAAAATGACATAATATATTGGGGGATATATAGGGGGTAAAGGGTTTTTATATTGGAAAATATAAAAAATGGAGCTCAAAGTTATTGAAAAAATATATAGGGGTATGAAAAATGTTAATGAAAAAATGAATACCCACAATATCTAGTGAAAGTAGGGGTTTTCTAAATTGTGAAGATATATTGGGTTCATATTGGTATGGGGTTAAATAATGTGATTTTAGAGGGATTTCCCGATACGTAGTCAAATTAAGGGTATTGTTTAATATGCCACGAATGCATGTGATATGTTAGAGGTTCACTACATGAATCCCCCATGCAAGAAAATTGATGGATACAAGCATGGAGTAAGCTTTCCATTGTTGGAGGAATAAGAGAAGGGAACATCTAGTTAAGAAAAGCTAACCTTGGTATTTCTTATATAAGTGTATGTGAAAAGAGGGATGATAGGGTTAACTAAAACAAGGGTTTAACTAGGTAGAAATAGAAAAGGTAAATTTACAAATAAATGTGTTTATGCAGTAACCTTCTTTATCACATAACATTTAGTTCAATGTAGAATTTTGTAGAAGAGAACTATTGCAAAATAGTAAAGTAAATTTATGGCCAGGTTAGCATGCTATAGGTCAAAAGACTAGAATTTTGTCAACTGGCCATGAGACAAGCAGTCCTAGGAAAGATAGTAATAGGGCCTAAGGAAGAACCTTAGTAGACACCCATGACAAGAGTCTACTAGGGCACTAGCCTAGGCTTGTGGTTTTATTTTTCTTTTTTTAAAGGAGATAAACAACAACCATATAATTCATGTGAATATGTGTGTATAATTAAACAAAAATCAAAATGTACAGAGCCTACAGGAATGCCTTGGCATGCATGCATGGAGCAGAAACAATAAAATAAAATAAAATTAACAATATTATAAAGCCCTTGTTGCAATTACTATATCATGAACAATAAAAGAAATAAACTATATAAATCACCCTTAATGAAGTAGAAATAATGATTACTTTGTCATGTTGCAAGTCAATTGTAACCATATATCAAAATATAAGAGTCTCGAATAACAAGGAGGGGTAAAAACCCTTAATGATAAATCAATAAACATGGCTTTATTTTGGTTCCCTTCCTTCAACCATAACTTTCAATAAACCCTTAAAATATTAGATGACAATTATCATTGAACCCTAGCTAGATAAAGGGTTTTTCTTCATACCCCAACTATAACAATTTCCATGTGGCCAACATCAAGTAGAAGCCCAAGTCAGGATCAAAAACCCTATAAAATGGTAGCAGTGAATAAGTAACTAAAATTCGTAGCGTGAATAAGAAAATTTTACATGAAGTTGACCCCAAAATAATGCCACTGGACAAAACCCAGTGAGGTCATAGACTAACCTATGGACACAAGAAAGAAACCACTTAGTCATGTTTGAAATTACTTAAATTATTTTGCAAGAACACTAGAGAATTTTGTGGTAATTAGAGTCTCACCTTAAGAAGACAAATGTAGATGGTGTGTGCGTGTGTGTGTGTGTGTGTGTGTGTGTATATATATATATATATATATATATATAACCCTTCTAGGATGAAATTCGAGTTAGGGTTTAATCTTGGGTTGAAATTTTGGAGAGGCAAAGATTACCTAAGAGGAACACCATGAAGGTTGTGTAGCACTGTTAGAGGTTTTGACAAAGAAAAAATGCCACGATGGAACCCTTGGAGATATCCAGAGCCTAAATTGTAACATAACACCAAACCAGAAATTAGTAGACATAAATTACAGTAATTTAACCCAAATGAACTGAATATGTATATTACAACAGAGAAATTGGATAAATAAACAAGAAGGTCGATTTCATAACCTAGTATGCCAATTTAGTCATAGCAAGAAGGTAACCTCCATTTCTTATAAAAACACCAACATGATAATTCAACCATGGGTCTAATACTTCGAAGGCGAAAAAGAAACTTTGTTATTTGACTTAAATATCCATGGGTTGCAAAGCTCAGCTCTCAACCTATGCAAAGTGCAAATGAGACTAACATGGAAGGGCACCAAGTGTATGTAGTTACACTAACAGTGTTGTCTTAGTCCCCACCGTCGATCTAAACAAGCAAATTGTCACCATCAAACAAGACACTTGGCTAAGATTCTATCAGTCTTCATGGACCCCTTTCCGTGTAAAATCTCTTCACGTGGACAACAACCCAACAAATATCCATGTGTATTCTAATGCCATGAGGGCCTCAAGGTCTAGAACCTTCATCATACAACATTTAGTGCATGATTGCCCACAGGGGTTAACCTATAAAGAGTGTATGTAATATATATTACACATGGACTTAGTGATAGTCCAAGGTAGAACATTATGTTATGTTATATTTTCAAACTTAGGAAGACTTTTCGATGCAATGGAGAAGTGTGTAATAAATATTAATTTAATCTCTTAATATGAGTCGGTAAGAGATCCATCCAATAAGAGTTGAACATGATAAGATGAGTTTTACCTATTCATAATAGATTTTTTTTTTAACATTAGTATAGATAATGCAAGCTTGAATTATGGAGATTAGGAATAATAAAATGGACCTAAATCTCTCTCCTATTTTGAACTACAATACATTATCATTATTTTTAAACATGGACTAGTTAAAGTCATGGCAGTTTAAAAGGACTTGACTAGAAAGGATTGTGCAAACTGCAAACTATGTCCTAGGAAAAAAATCAAAGAGTTTAAATATATCAAAGAGACATCTTAAAGGATTAATAATTATGCACAACTGCATGCCAAAGAATTCAATTTGAAACAAATACAACATCTTAGGAACCACACACTACCTTCATTTATCTACAAATTATAGAAAGACACATGCAACTATTATTTGAATCACAAAAACTATCTAGGAGCTAAGAAAGTAAAATGTATAAAAATTGTATTTTGAACAATATCTAATAACATGAACCTCTTCATCCACCAAAATCTACGTACATGGAGTTAAAATGTCATCATACTAGAGCCTGGTGTTATGTCTAGTCCCAAAAACATAAAGGATAAAACTTCAACCAATTTCAAGAACTATTGTTTGGTCAAGACATCAAAGCTTCGAAAGACTTAGGGAAGTTATCCTATTTTTTATAAAATCAAAATAGTAACAAGGTTAAGTCTTTCATAGATGATGCATAGGAACTAATTAAGCATATGACTTAGAAGAACATTCAAAGTTGTGGAATAAAAGAATATATTCAAGATAAAAGTAATAAAACTTATAGCAAGCCTACAGAATATCATGAGAAACAAAAAATATTTAATTTAATTAGAGTACCCATAAGAGGGGTCAGTTATATACAAATGATATATTGTAGCCATTGCACCAAAATTTTCCAGAATTCCTACTTTAAAGGAACCATAATAGTATAAATGCTTAATGAACTTTAATTAGAATGAAAAACACAATCTTCTAGAAGAAAGTAATTTAACCTTAACATTGGAAAATTGCCAAAGACTTCTAGAAGATAGGACTTTCCAAGTAAGCTTTCTATAATTCTAGAAGGAACACATGGAATTTCTCACAATCGAGGCATTGGAGAGATGATGAGAAGAAACACACATCCATTCTCACACTCTAAGCATAGGGGCGATGATGTCAAAATAGAATAATAAATCCATTATAATCATAAATTTATTAGGCTAAAGGTTAAAATGGCATTGTAATTAAGACTTTTGTTTGAATGCACAAGTATATGAGGCTTAAAAATAAAATATGATGTGCCAAAACTAAAACCAACAAAGTGTAAGTAAGTGTTGATGCCTCGAAAATTGGTGCATCAACATCAAGGAAAACCACCCGGTCCGGACCTTAAAGCAGCTCCTTTTCCGTTTGGTGTGGTGGCTCCGACTGGATATAATGGGACCAGTTTCCCAATGATATATGGGTTGGATGTGTGATTGGTTTATAGTATCTAACGGGAATGATAAGTGTTCTATTCTAAGATGCAAGAAATATAAAAGTAATTAATCTATCCCGGGAATTCTTTCTCTTAGTGCAATTCTTGGTTGTTCTTATTGACAAGTAAACATGAATATGACTTACTCATAAATAAAAATATTCATTCATATGATAATTACTTTGTTCAAGTAGTTGAACAAAGTAATAATTAAAACGTTATCGCACTAACCATAATATATCACTGACACACACACACACACACACACACACACACACACACACACACACACATATATATATATATATATATATATATATATGAAAGATTACAATTCCAGAAACATTCAATAGTGAAAGATTAAAGAATTGTTGTAGAAACATATACACATCAATAATAGCAAAGTTTTAATAAATGCTTAATTCACACAGAAACATAAAGCAAAAACATAGATAGTAGTACCGTATGCATTTGGGTCTCCTCCAATGTGAATCGCATTCAAATCCTACCTTCTAATTTGAGAAAACTTTCATAGGAAGCAAAAGTGCATATCACATAAAAGCCTTCTGTATCAAAACTTAGAATTCTGGTCCAGTCTTTTATAAAAATAAATATATCGAAAGCATAGTAGTGCAACTTCTGATTCAAGTCTTAATACAAAAATTTGAGGACCCTTTCTAAAAACATGAAAGGGTCTATAAATACTACAAAAATAATAAACTATGAAAGAAATATGCTATGCATTGGTATAACCAAATCACAAAAATGTGGAAATCATCTTGAAATAGGAATGTGCAGTCGGTCAAAAATGGTTCACTGTATTAGCTGATCATCTTATGATCGGAGCTGACAAATAGCAAGCATCAGCTCGACTTCTGGCGGATGATTCATACATGAGTGTAACTGAGCTGTATATGTGGCATCGGTAAGCTTGGGGATCATGTGGCTAATAGCATCAGTGAGACATTTCATCGTTGTTTGCTGACTATGAGGTTTCACAAGGAAGAACCAAAAGGTTTCCCATGTTAAGTTGTGAATGCCTACGATCAATTTTTCCCTTTGTTCAAGCTCCTGTTTCCACTGTTGTTCTAATGATTTTACTTGTGGGAGTTTGCCTGGAGAACATTCCGTTATTAAATTTGATAAATGTAGACTGTTGTTGATTAATTCAACCAGGTTACTTGTTGTTGATCTGCATCTGGATGTTGCTCTCTTGGCCTTCATTAGCTGAGACTCCCATTCAGTAAACAGAATTTCCTTATGCGATTCTTGGATTTGTGGGAGATTAGCAGTTTTTCCCTCTTTCGAATCTTGCCAAGACAGAAAATTTGTTAATTTTTCATCCGTTTGTTCCAACTCTAGTCTCGCATCCACTGATTTTTCAATCATGGATGTTGTGATATCGCATAGAGGAACTGCCAATGAAATATTGTAACATAGTAGGTTCAACTATTGAGACAATGCCCTAGTAATTTCTAGGGCCTCAATTCTAAATTCTCCTACTTGAGGATATTCCTTGAATCGCTCCATCTGAACTGTCATTTGAGCGATTTGCTCTTCTTTTGATTTACTCATCTGTTCATTTAATAGTTGTAACTTGCTCAATGCTTGAGACAATTCCCACTACTTATGAATACCTTGCTCATCAACTCTTTGCTTTTCTTTGACCAATTGATCATTCAACTGCTTATTAAGCTATTTCTGTGCTGCTAACTGTTGTTCCAGTTGTTCTATCTTCTGTTGTTTTTCCTGTGACTGTGCCTCTAGCAGACTGATTGCTTGGTCCTTTTCTTTCAATAAGTTACTGACCTCCAATGCCTTATCCATTGTTGCTGCTGATTTTTGTACCATGGACACCTCTGGTGTAGTGAATCCTTGGATATTCTCAGTATTACTGATGATAGAATCAAATTATTGCCATTCCTTGATTATTTTACGGTCAACATAGATGTATGAATCAAGGGGTCCGCTACATGGTTCTTGCCTCTGCTCCTGTTCTGGTGTCTTCTCCTTTTCAGGAACTTTTTCCACTTCAGGAGTATTCTTAACAATTTCTTGTTCACTCTAGCCTTGTGGTTGAACCGTTGAGGTTGTAGCTAACAAATCCAAAGGCAGGGTTTCCAATCTCTGGGCCCTAAGCCTATTGAATTTTTCTAATCCTTCTGTTCCCAATTTAGTCATAGCCAATCCTTTAACCCAGAAAAATAGTTCTGCTGAAGAAAACAATTCATCAAAGATATCTTCTTCATGATCAAATCTGGTGAGTTTAGCCTGAGAAGTAACATTATAGGCAATCTTTTTAGGGTCATACTGCCTCCTTGGAATAGTTGCGAGATTTAGCATTTGAATTTTCTCGGCCTCTTCCTCTGCATGTTTATAATCATGTAAGGTAAAAATGCTACACCGAAGGGGAAATGTAGGCCACATGTGTTTCTTGGAATCCTTAAGGGTCTTTGACATTCCCACCACTGTTATCTAATATGTTAATTCTCGGGCTAATAATTTATCGGGAACATACAGGGGAAGAACATGAGAATCAGTGAGATTTCCAAAAAGTCTTACATAGGTGAATTTCTCTTCTCCAAACCAACTTCCTACTGCTGTTAGGTCAATTGCTGCTTCCTCAGATATCCTCGGGGGAGGCTTGTTGAATATAGAATAATATATAGGTAGAACAAAACCATTACAAATTCTATACATATGATTCTTATAATGGGCCTTCCATAGCTCTTTGTGATAGATATGGATAGGATTGGGATCCTGGGAAGTCCATTTCCATCCGAGAATGGGGTATTCAGAATTAAAACAAATGATGTCGAGAATATAGGCACTATAGTAAAAAGGAGGAATGACCCGGGCAGTTGCAAACATCTGTCTTCTATATTCCAGTATCTCAGTGGCTATTCTATTAGAGAGAATATTTGCCCAATCCATAACATAACCATGAATTGCAGCTTTCATTAATGGGACCATATCTATAGAGAACTTGGCAGAATCATGGATTCCCCACAGTCTACACATCATAGCGCCAACATAGCAATAAGGAGAGGCTAATGAATCAACAGAATACATACCCGATGACTCATGCTTATGTTTATTTGGGAAATGCCTCCAGTGTCTGATTGGGTCCAACTCGATGTCATTTTCTTTTGTGAATGCTTCCAGAAATTCCTTGTTGTATCGCTTTTCCAGCTGAGGTAGATGATACATTTGTTTGAGATCCTTTGGGAATATTTTTCCATCGGCTGTGGAAAATGTTTTGTCTGTGGTTGGAATTTTTTCCACAACCCATCTAACCACATCAGTATATGGCAAAACTTTGGCTCGCGCTGCTATTCTGTGTAAGTATGAACAGGCCAACTCTTTCAGAGTTCCTTCTGATTTGTTTTTGGAATCAGCCATAGCTTCTTCTTCCAGTTCTTTAGGTTCTTCCGCTTCTATTAAGTTATAGATACTCTCCCAACTTGTGTTTCCTAGCCCGAGGCACGTCGTATCTGATATTAATCCCTTCTTATTGAGCTCTGGTTCTTTAACTGCGGCAGGGGCCTTGGCTTTCTTTGATTTCTTTCCCATCTTCTCTGGATTCATGAGTTCAGAGCAATTCTGCACAGAAAATTGAAAACGTAACAGAGAGATATTTCCGTTGAAAGCTAATACGGAAAAGAAAATAGTTAAGGCAATTCAGATATGATAAACCAGATGTAAGTAAGAATTACCGCGGGTGAAATCCTCGAAGGATTCACCCTTAACTGTGAAATTAATAACTGTCATAGCCTCCAATTATGGAAAATAAATGTCATAATTACCCGTTGCATCGGCCATATGCTTAATGATTCTTTCAAGCATGTCTTTGGATTTCCCCGATTAGCGACCAACGATAAATCGCAATGGGGAGATCTACTGGGTAGGACTTTAACATTTCAGACTAAAAGATCCGACTGCGATAAAGTAAAATTATAATAAGGCAGAGGTATGCTTTTAAGGGACCTGGTTTAATTTATTATTTTTAAAAGATTAATGCATATAAACCAAATCTCTTAACGATTTATCGTTGAAATGTGCACCTTATTTATGATACCTTTGACTGCTGATTGCGATTACGTTTATCGGATCGGAGGTTTTGATGAGGACTTTTTATGTGAATCCCTTTAATCTTTGCGATACGCGATCTTCGATCGCTTTATCACATCAGAGAGTTTCTTATGATGCTTTTTCAAAAAGAAATTCATATTTTATCAAAAGTTTTTTAGATAGGAGTTCTATTGAATTGGGTCTTTTGATAAGGTTTTTCACGTGTTATATGGTTAATGCTACACAAGCAATTTTATTGAAACATTAACTTACTAAGTTTGTTAAAAAGGGACCCATTTCTAATTAAAGTTTTTTGGGTAAAAATTTAGAAATGGGGGGGTTGTTGTACAACACAACAGTAAGGTAGGAATATTTCACAATATAATTATTAAGCTCTTTATTAATCCCTGTGTAAAGTCCTAAATAGCAAGTTAAATTTTGATTTTTATATTATTATGGTTGGCTAGACCCTTTAATTGCAATTGTACACTTTATCTTCTCTCCATGGACACACACACTAAGGAGATCCAATTTTAGGATGATCTCATCTCATCTTGTGCATTATATCATTATAAAAGAAGGTTTCCCCTTCAAAGTGGATTGTTATTCATTGCGTTTTTATCATTTTCAAGATGTTTTCTTCATAAAATTTGGGATCAAAGCCTATGATCCTAGGGTTTTTCCCATCCATTCAAGACATCCTCGCATATTCACTATGGTTTATTTATTTTATTTTATTAGTTTGTTGGGAAGTTTTAGATTGTGAAATTTTGAGTGGGTTGAGGAGAAATATCAAGGTAGAAGTGATACAATTTCAATTTATAGTTTATGGTTCATTATACTTTCAAATATTTACCCTATAGAAGATAAGGTTTGTGACTAATCTTGAAATCAATTTTAAATGAGTCATCGTGAAATTTTCTCTCTAACTCCTTTTTTTGGCAAGTTTTAGAAAGTGAAATTGTGTGGAGACAAGCTGAAATATCATTATATTTCTTGTAGAAATTTTAGGTTTTGGTTCACTTCACTTTAGTATATATAGTCTATGGATGATAGAGTTTGTGACTAATAATGATATCAATTATAAAAGAGAAATCTTGGAATCTTAGCTATAGTTTTCTTTTGGTCAAGTTTCAAACATTGAAATTTTTAGAATCTTAGGAAGATGTAAAGAATTACATGTGAACAAATTTTAAATGCTTTTACTCATTATACTTTACGAGATATAACTTGTTGAATTTAGGATTTTTGACTAGTCCTTAAATTAGTCTTAAACAAAACATTTTGGCACATTTTCTATAAATTTTTCAGTGAAGTTTTAAGCTATGAATTTTTTAGGTCATATCAAAGTACTAGAGGCCAAAATTTAAGAAGAGCTCAAATTTCATGGATATAACAAGACAAAATTTAACCATCGAAACATTCTCGAAATTAGGTTTTGAAAGGTACATAATTGACAAGTTCATAACTTTTGATTGGAAGATCTATTTTTTTTAATTAAAAATGTGTGATAAACATGAGTATCACTGTTTTTTTTAAATGGCAAAAGGTTCTACAAGAAATATTGTTGGTACCTCCTCATAAAAACTTAAACATGACATATGAAGAAAGTGAAGGTTTAGAAAACAAGGTAACACAATTATAGAACGAGGTTGATGAAATGAGTGGTAATATATTGAAGCAAGTGGATTATCATGTTCTCAAGAATACATTAAAAAGGAAATGGGATATCGAATGAAAAAAAAAATGGATGAAATGGAAAAGAAGTTGCATGAAAATAAGGAAGAATAAAAACATCCACAAATGAAAACAAGGACGAAATATAAAAAATTCAAAAATCCATGAATAAAAATGGGGAAGAAATACAAAAAATACAAAAATCCATGCATAAAATAAGGAAGAGATACAAAAAATACAAAAATATATGAATTCCATCAAAATATTTCTCTTACATAGGCTCCATAAAAGGGACATGGAGATCAAAGTAAATCATGAAAATAAGGAGAACAATTGTGTTGAGACTCAATCACATATTGGGATATTTTATCACGTTTGGAGAGCACAAATGTTAGGTCCCTATAATACTAGTGATTCCCCCATTACTATTGTCATTGTATCCCTTATTGTTATTATTGTGCCCCTATTGTCCCCATATTGTTATTATTGTGCCCCATAGAATCCCACTATTGCTATTTTTGTGCCTTTATATTATTATTGTTAGGTTGGCTTGGTTATATTGTGTCCCCTTAGACTCCTATATATAGAAAGGAGGTTTTGTCATTTGAATCATCCAAGAATTATTCATTTGTGTAATGTAAAGGAGGTTTCCCCCTTGAAGAGGCTTATTTCTAAGGCGTTGATCTATCTTTTCTATCTTTTCGTGAGCTGGTTTCATAACATTTGGTATCAGATCTTTGGATTCTAGGGTTTTGCTGCTCCAAACAGGTCATCATGGCATTTTCGCTATAACTTTTTTTCTGCGATGTTTCAGAAGCGAAAAAAACCCATTTGAGACGAAATTGTGTTGAACCTCAGGTCCAAATTTCTGAGATTGTCTTGCTATAGTTTCGGAGATATGATCTGAGGAAGTTAGGGTTTTTGCAAGCTCCAGAATTTAAGCTAAAACAGGGCATCGTGGGATTTTCGCTATAACGCTTTCACTACAAAGTTTCAGAAGCTAAAACAAAAACTCATTTGAGAAGAAATCGGTTTGAACCTCAGCTCAGAATTTCAAATCCTGTCTCGCTATATTTTCGAAGATATAGTCTAAGGACGTTAGGGTTTTTGCAGACCCCTGAATTACATTCAAAATAGGTCACCGTGGGAAAATCATCGTAACTATCTCTCTGAGCATCAGATTGAAATTTCGTAAGAATTTACAAAAATAGGATGGACTGTAGTTTCTTGTATATATTTTTCAGATCCAAAGGTAAAAACAGTGACACGTGGCACTTCATACAAGTTCTCTCTTTTGAAAAGGTATATAATCAGGTCACCATGGGAGATTTGGCATAACTCTTCCTTGGAGAATCCAATTTTGATCAGACTGGTGGCATTGGAAAGAGGACGCAGAGGGCTACTGCAGGTCACAATTTCAGAATTGGGAGATCCAAAATTACAGAGGTACATCAGATTCAATATCGATCTCCTACAAAGTGAAAAAAAGGTGTGTATTTTTTTTAATTTTTTGCATAGGCTTGGTTTGAAAAATTAGTTTGAAGGAATTCAAAGGACATAGTGAAGCATTATTATTGGTAATTGGTGCCCCGAAGAAAGAAAATGGAAACACCTAGCAAGCAACCTAAAAACTCTAGCATGACTCATGAAGAAGAGGAAGAAATGCAACATGATATATCAATATTACGAAACCAAGTGCAACAAATTTCACTCGCACAAAAGGTAACAAAAAATAAGATGGATGATTCAAAGAAAGACGTAGAAGCTAAGATGGATGGTTTAAAGAAAGGCATAGAATCTAAGATGAATGACTTAGAAGCTAAGATGGATGGCATGGAAACTAAGATGGATGATTTGAAGACAGATTTGAAGACATGCATGGAAGATTTGAAGACAGATTTGACAAAGTTTTTATAAGAAATGCTTACTAATGGCGAAAGGGTAGTAAAGGAAACTCATGATGAGAACAAAATAAATGTTAATCATGATTTCATAGACTCTAACATTGGATCGGAGAACCACCATGTTCCATACATCGATATGAGGAAGTTTGATGGAAAGGATCCCTGAACATGGATACTACAGATGGAGCAATTTTTTGATCTCCATAATGTGAAAAACACACGAAAGGTACGCATTGCAACTTTATATTTGGAACCAAATCAGTTTGTATGGTATCGATGGCTTTGCTCTCGTAAACAAATTGTCACTTGGGCTATTTTTATGGATGAAATGATAGCACATTATGAGGATACAAAAAGCAACACTTTTCTTAGCCAATTGATGAATCTCAAACAAAAGGGTTTAATGTTGGAGCACATTAAGGACTTCCAAAATTTGAATATAAGGGTAAAAGATATTCCAGAGGAGCATAGGATTTGTATGTTCATAGGGACTTTAAAAGATAACATCCAACATGAGGTTCGCCTTTGGGAACCAGATTCATTGGAGAAGGCTTTCAGGTTGGCAAGAAAAATGGAAAGCAAAATTATGGCAACAAGGAAGCCTACCACTCACAATCATGAAGATGGAAGTGTTGCTGCCCTTAGCCATCCACAACTTACAAGGTTGACACCACATCAATTGGAAGAAAAAAGAGAAAAAGGGCTTTGTTAAAGTTGTGATAGCAAATATAGTAAAGGTCATAAGTGTGTCGAGAAGAAATTATTTTACATAGATTGTGAAGAGGAGGAAGAAAAGGAACAAGAAATGTCAAAAGAAGAGGATATACACCAGGAAAAAACCCTAGAAAAGAAGAAATGAATCTGACTATATCTTGTAATGCATTGGCTAGAATTACCACTCCTCAAACTATCAAGATAGAAGGGCATATCAAGAAGAAAAAGGTAATAGTGTTGATTGATTCGGGAAGTACCCATAATTTTATTCATTATAAGATAGCCAAAGAATTGAATTGCTTCCTATATCTAGCACCAAAGTGTCAAGTGATGGTTGCAAGTGGAGGAACCATAAATTGCTCAGGAAAGTGCCATAATATCAAGCTATCCATGGGAGAATATGTATTGAATAGCCCAATGCTTTCCATTCCAATGGGTGGTGCTGATGTTGTACTAGGAGTCCAATGGCTACAATCCTTGGGTACAATAGCTTTTAATTTTCAAGAACTTTTCATGAAATTCTCTTCAGAAGGAAAGGAAATTGAATTAAGGGGTATCGCAGGGAAGCCGGGAAAGATAATCAGCTTTAATGGAATAAAAAAGCTTCTAAAGAAAGAACAACGAGGCATAATTGCACAATTATGTTCACTAGAGGTTCCCACGTCGAAATCATCCATTTCTCCATATCTCCAAAAAGTCTTGGACAATCATTCCAAGGTATTTGAGACTCCCAAAGGCCTCCCACCTATTCATGATCATGATCATGCTATCAATTTGATTTCAGGAAGTGTTCCTCCAAACATCAAGCCTTACAGATATCCCTATGTCCAAAAGAGTGAAATTGAACATATGGTTGCAAAAATGCTAGAGGCTGGTATAATTCAACCTAGTCAAAGTTCTTTCTCTGCTCCAATAGTATTGGTTCACAAAAAGGATGGATCATGGTGCATGTGTCTAGATTATAGGGAACTCAACAAGCTCACTATTAAAGATAAATTTCCCATTCCTATCATTGATGAATTATTGGATGAATTGCATGGATCAATTTACTTCACCAAGTTGGATCTTCGTTCAGGATATCATCAAATCAGAATGAAGACTGAAGACATTCCAAAAACAAAATTTAGAACTCATGAGGGTCATTATGAATTTTTGGTCATGCCTTTTGGCCTTACTAATGCAGCTTCTACATTTCAAGGTTTGATGAATTCCATTTTCAAACCCTTCCTTAGAAAATTTGTGTTATTATTTTTTGATGATATACTAATCTACAAAAAGTCTTGGAAGGATCATGTCCAACATGTTGACATGGTACTCAAACTATGGGAGGAGAAACAATTCTATGCAAAAATGTCCAAATGTTTCTTTGGAGTACAAGAGGTGGAATATTTGGGTCATATTGTATCTCATGAAGGTGTTAAGGTAGACCCTAGAAAAATTAAAACCATTAAGGAATGGAAAATCCGCACATCCATAAAGCATCTATGAGGATTTCTCGGGTTGACAGGGTATTATCGCAATTTTGTTAAGAATTATGGGAGAATAGCAGCACCTCTAACAACATTATTGAAGAAAGATGCATTCTCATGGACTTCAAAAGCAACAAAGGCCTTTGAACATATTAAAGAGGCAATGTGCCAAGCACTAGGCTTAGCTACACCAGACTTCACAAAAACCTTTATTGTGGAATGTGATGCCTCAGGAAATGGAATTGGTGTTGTTTTAGTGCAAGAACAAAGACCCATTGCTTTCGAAAGTCATCTAATCAAAGGAAAGTATTTACACAAAGCTATTTATGAGAAGGAAATGCTGGTAATACTACATGCACTTAAGAAATGGAGACCCTACCTAATGGGAAGATACTTCAAGGTAAAAACAGATCATGATAGTCTTAAATACCTTTTGGAACAAAGATTATCTTCAGAAGAGAAGAAAAAATGGGTCACAAAAATGTTGGGATATGACTTTGAAATCATATACAAAAAAGGGAAACAAAATGTTGTGGCAGATGCACTCTCAAGAAAGGATGAGGATGTGGAAGCAATTCTTTGCGCCATTTCTAGTATCCAACCAGATTGGATAAACGAAGCAAGGGATGAATGGAAGAATGACGAGGAAGTGTGGGCACTCATTCAAAAGATACAACAAGATCCCAATACATATGATACATTTAGCTAGAAAAATGATTCGTTATGGTACAAGGATCGGTTATACCTATGTAAGAATTCCCAACTCAAACAAAAGATTCTTAGGGAATTTCACACCTCTCCCTTAAGAGGGCACTCAGTATTTATAAAAACCTACCACAGGGTTAAGAAGGATTTTTTGGGATGGCCTTAAATCAAATATTAAAAAGTTTGTGGCGGAATGTTTGGTTTGCCAACAAAATAAATTTGAAACAATTAAAACCCCAGGACTATTACAACCCTTATTCGTTCCAAGCCAATTTTGGGAGGAGGTTTCAATGGATTTTATCACAGGTTTACCCAAGTCCGAAAGAAAGAGTGTTATCATGGTGGTAGTTGATAGACTTACCAAGTATGCACACTTTTGTGCATTATATCATCCATTTAAAGCAAGTACAGTTTCTATTGCATTTATGGAAACAATTCAAAAGCTACATGGAAATTCAAAGATTATTGTAAGCGACAAAGATCCCATTTTCACTGGAAATTTTTGGACATAATTATTTTCTTGTCTTGGGACTCAGTTAGCTCATAGCTCATCTCATCATCCCCAATCTGATGGGCAAACTGAGATATTAAACAAATTTTTGGAAGGATATCTTCGTTGCTTTGTATCTGATAAACAGACACAATGGGTCAAATGGTTGCCTCTGGCTGAATGGTGGTATAACACTTCCTTCCATACTGCAACAAAAGTGACCCCATTTATGGCACTTTATGGATATCATCCACCATCCATCACATCATATTTAAGAGAAAATTCTAAGGTTCAAGTAGTGGAAGATCACATTGAGCATCAGCAACAAGTTCCGCAACTCTTAAAGGATAACCTTACCTTGGCACAGAATAGAATGAAACAGCAGGCAGATCAACATCGCAGTGAAAGAAGTTTTGATGTAGGTGATTGGGTATTCCTATGGCTACAACCATATAAACAAATGTCCCTCAAGCAAACTAAGAAGGATAATAAATTATCACCAAAGTATTATGGTCTGCACAAGGTGTTGCAAAAGATAGGTACTATGGCATACAAATTGGAACTTCCTGCAGCTTCCCGAGTGCACCCAGTTTTCCATGTTTCATGCATAAAGAAGGTTATACGTGACAAGATTCCATTTCAAACAATATTTCCAAAACTTGATGAGGAAGGAAAAATCATATTGGAACCTGAAGCAGTCAAAGAAACAAGAACTCGATAGCTATGAAATCGATCAATTTCAGAGTATCTCATCAAGTGGAAGAGCTTACCCGTCGATGATTCCACATGGGAGTATGAGAATTTTATACAGAAGCACCCAAAACTACTCAAGCGTTGAGGACAACACTTTTTTGAAGGAGAGGGGCATGTTAGGTCCCTATAATACTAGTGATTCCACCATTACTATTGTCATTGTATCCCTTATTGTTATTGTTGTGCCCCCATTGTCCCCATATTGTTATTATTGTGCCCCATAGAATCCCACTATTGTTATTTTTGTGCCTTTATATTATTATTGTTAGGTCGGCTAGGTTATATTGTGTCCCCTTAGAATCCTATATATAGAAAGGAGGTTTTGTCATTTGAATCATCCAAGAATTATTCATTTGTGTAATGTAAAGGAGGTTGCCCCCTCGAAGAGGCTTATTTCTAAGGCGTTGATCTATCTTTTCTATCTTTTTGTGAGCTGGTTTCATAACAACAAATATTGAACCTCATAAAAATGATCATTCATCATTGAAATATCAACATCATCAAGGCTTCAAGTCAACACAAAGGAAATACTTCATTTCAAAGGTTGGTATGAGGAAGTTTGATGGTAAATATCCTATAACACGAATGCTCCAAATGGATCAATTCTTTAATTTACACCAAGTGTCAACCTTTCAAAAAATAAATATTCCATTCTTATGTTTAGAAATTGAATAATATTTATGGCATCAATGGCTTTGGAAATGAAAAAAAGATTTCATTGTCTCTTGGTCAATTTTTACTAATGAATTGATAACACATTGTGAGGATATTAAGAGGAATACATTCTTTAGCAATGATAAATCTTTAGCAAAAAGGTTCGATTGTAAAGTGAATTCAACAATTCCAAAAATTATTTCTTAGGGTAAAGGACATTCTAGATCTCTTTATGGGAACTTTAATGGACATCCAACATGAAGTGCATATCTTTGGACCTAAATACCCAAAGCATGTTTTTAACTTGGCAAAGAATGTTTAAAGTGAAAAATATGTCTACTAGAAGAGTCGTCACTAATAGCTATAGAGAACATCATGTTCCCACTCCTAAACTCACTAAATAAACAAGATTGACACCTCAACAAATGGATGAAAGAAGAGAAAAGGAACTATGTTTCATTTGTAACAACAAGTATAGTAAATGGAATACATGTGGTGAAACAATTTATTCTATATAGGCTATGAAGAGGAAGAAGTTCAAGAATTTGAATCATCATAAGATCTAAAGATAGAAGAGACTATTCTATTGATATATTTCTAGGCATCAATTAGCATTAGTACTTAACAAACCCTCAATATAGGAGGATGTATCAAAATTAAAAGGGTGATATTCTGTATTGAATTGGGTAGTGTGCATAACTTCATCAATTAGAAATTAGCAAAACTTCTCAATTGTGTTGTATTTCAAGAACCAAACTTTCAAGTAATGGTTGTAGATGGAGGCACCATAAACTCCTTAGAGAAGTGCCATATTATTCAGATCAATATGGAGGAGTATTTATTTGATAGTCCCATGATTGTAATCCAAATGGGTGGTGTTGATGTTGTACTAGGTTTCCAATGGTTACAAACATGGGAACAATGGCCCTTAATTTTTAATATATTTTCATGATATTTTCCTCATAAGGCAAGGAAATTGATCTTAGAGTCATTCAAGAGAAATCCTCTAAAGTGATTAGCTCTATGAACATGACCAAATTACTCAAAAAATTTACACCACGGTGTAATTACACAATTGTGCTCACTAGATGTTCAAAAATCTATATCCTTTTCTCAAAAAATTGTTCCAAGGAATTTGGAGAGATGCCTAAGGTTATTCCACCCATTTGATATCATGACCATTCTATTCATTTACAACTTGAAATTTACCACCTAACATTAGGAATTACAGGTTTCTATATGCACGTAAGAGTGAGGTTGAATGTATGATTTAAGAAATATTTTAGGCTAACGTCCTTTTATCTATTCAAAGTACTTTCCCTTCACCCAAGGTGATGGTTACAAAAAGATGGTTCATGGTGTATGTGTCCACATTATAGAAAATTAAACAAATTTACCATCAAAGATAAGTTTCTTGTTCCTATCATTGATCAATTATTAAATGTATTGCATGGATCTCTTTTCTTTACTTATTTGGATCTCCATTTGGGATATCATCAAATCAAAATGAGGTAATAAAACATTCCCAAAATAGCCTTCAAAAGACATGAAGATGATTATGAGTTTTTGGTTATAACATGTGGACTTACTAATGCACCTTCAACATTTCCGTTGAGAAATCAAGTGCAGTGTAAAACAGACACTTACTTTCTCTTCTTGATAATTATTTTTGAATATTAGATGTATTCTTGTTATTTATTATGTTTTATTCATCAATAAGTTATACAAATGTTCAATCTTTCAGGAAAATATAGAGACAAGAGACACCAAAATTAGGTTGTTAGCCAAGGAAAAACCCACAAGGGAAAAACCCAAAAATCCTTCTATTATAGAATCAAATAAAAAAGAGAGATTTCCAAAACTAAGACCAAAACCAAACTACCACAAAGATACCAATTCAAACCCTCCTCTAAGTCTCCTCCAAAAATAGTCAACATTGGTCATACTTCTTCAAAATCTGGTCAAACTTAGAATTTTGGCCCTACAGTAGAGGCCAAATTTTGGCTTACAATTACCTTAGAAATTCGGCCCTGTTCCACAAAAAATTCCATCACACATGTGAGTTGCAGTAGGGTAGAAAATTTTATTTTCTTCTTGTGTCTTAACTACCTTCTCTCTCCTTTGACTTCGACCTCCTTCTTCTTTGTTTTTGGTGCAGAATATACTAAATAATGTGATGGTTGAATGTTCTTTAAGTAGGACGAACTATCTGATATCATATATAGTTGTTCAAGATGATCAGATGGGTGTCACTCTAGAGAGCCAAGATGACTTGTCTAAGGAGGGACAACTTGGTCATCTTATGGACTAATGACTCAACATAAAATTCAAAATCCTTTTTCTTATAAATGTCCAAATGGGACATGACTCAAAATAAATTATTTTTAACTCTTTTTTACTCTAAGTATGAAGAACATGCTTTTGAAAAAAATATAATAAATACATCAATGATAAATTTATATTATGAAGATCGAACCTAGTTACAACTTCAACACTCCCTCTTAACTAGGGAGGGACCTTTTGTAAGCTCTACCTCTCCACTAGATCATAGCACAATGTTGGGAGTCATTCAATAGGACACCACAATTCGCCTCTTGAGGTACATACTCCACCTAGGTTCACCAAAGTATATCCTCCACACGACCATTTCCTAATCGGTTGTCATAATACTTGATACAAGGAGATGTTGGTCCTTTTGACCTTTCTTATACCATATCAATGTAATTGAATTATGATTATTAGTCCTGGTCACAGTACATGTCTCAAGAATGTCGATCCATGATGCTTATCCAATCTACCATTCTTCCTATCCATGTTCATGTACTTGACTCACGGTTGTTAGTCCTAGCCACGATACATCACACATGGAGAAAAAGGTGTCCATCCTCACTCCCTCTCAACCTGGGAGGAGTAATCCACAAGCCCAAGCTTGTCTCTGAAGTACCCATAATTCCCTTACATCACCTACCTGTTCATTTGTGGAGATTTGTTGTATCTTCTCGACTCATATCTGCACCATATTCTCAAATCATGAAGCGCTTTGATCTTCCATGAAAAAATAGGTTCTCTAAAAATTTTTAGAGTATCACGATCGAATCCAGCACATCTTCAAACATTTTATGAAGCCAAATTGTTTCACAACTAATTTTACAAATTGTCATATATTTTTCCTTTGCAGTGCAACAAAATCCTGCTTCAGACCATACCAAAGCCCAATCATCAGTAGCATCTTTACTCATCATTAGCACTTCCAACCCAATTGATATATCCTCAAGTCCCAAGTTGTAAGATCCTTCATATCAAATTCTTCTTCCTGCTCCCTTTGAAGTCAATATTTCTTCCTTTGGCTCAAGAATCATTCTTTCCCAAAGTATAAGTTCTTCTACAATAATGAGGCTTCTTCAAAATTCTAGGGTAACTCTTCTAACTAAGGAAACCATCTTAGCATGATCCTCTTCCTTTTACTGGGGAAACCTTCTTCTTCCATGTTGCTATTTGGTGCATGCTATATTTTTTACTTTTCTCTTTCTGTATTTACATTCTTCCATAATTCAAGAAATTATCTGTGCTTTGCTACCTTCTTCCCATTCTTTCATCTACTGTCAAGTCTTTGGCAACTCTTATTATCAACCTGCAAACTTTATTAAGAGCCTATGAAAGAACAAATATAATTAAGAAAAGTACGATGACAATAACAACAATAGTAATCAAGTATAGGAGATGTAGAGTACTTATCCTTTTTATAAAAGTGAGCTCCATCTTAATATTGGACCTTTTGTATTTTTCACCATCCTTGTCCTTGCATCAACGTGATGTCATTTTTGTTACTTCCAAGAGCTAGGGCTCCTCTTGTCAGTGAAAATGATTAGTCCTAGGGTTTATCCATAAAGTTTTCTAATTCAATCCTTTGCTATGGTTTACAAACCCTAGATACTTCAATATTCAAAGTCTTCAAGACTTGCCAACCTTCAAATTTGCAAATTCGACAAGTATACTTAATGTCTTAGCTGCAAACCCTAGAAATTCTATTGACAAGTCATTTATACATGAGGTGGAGTTTCTTGATATTTTGATCATTGATTCACAAAAATTTAGTCTTCATGTGCAATAAATTGTGTCTTTTTCCTCAAGAAAGGAGACATGGCCTCTTATACAAAGACCCTTTCATAGCACACAAGTGTCAACAATTTATTTTATTGGAGCATAAGATTGGTAGTTCACACTTCATGTTGATTCTTATCTAAAGTAATTTCTTCATAACATGGTAGACCTAAGATTTCATGCAATGAATTTATGCAACCTTCTAAAGGTAGATATCTTTGAGATCATCATAACTTTGAAAAATTCTAAAGCTTATAACTATAAACCTATATATGATTTTTTCTAACCTAGAATATGAGATATAAGGACAAAAATGATTATTTGTACCTCAATGATTCACCCTTAATTAATCTTCATTTATATCTTTGTATATGATACCAAATCACGATTTCTTTGGGTTGCTTACATCACTAAATTCACACATACATTGTCCAGAGAGGATGTTCAGTCTCTGCTCGGTCTTCATACAATTTTAATTATATTTTTACCTTTCAAACTTCATTGCAATAGGGAAATATCAGACAAGTCAACTTCTTTGGTGTAATCCATCATTCTTTTATGTATAGAAAAGGAGTCTTGATATCATGGTTATTTCACATATTTGTGCCATAGAAATGAGCTCGGTACATACTTCATATACATTTAGATAACTTGATTTGTATTTCTTTCTTGGAGGTATAACACTATTTTCATAGTACTTCAGGCTTTGCATTATTCACAATGATAAAGTGTTACAGGTTGCTTGTTCCATAGTGCCTCAGGATTTTGACCTAGACTTTGATACTTGCCACATAGCGAATGAGATAATTTGGATGTCATATATGTGTTTAGACTTTAGTTAAGGTTTGTATATTTTCTTCATAATTCGGACTAATGATTTGACTTTAGACCTCTTTCACAAATATTATATTATTACTACATATTTTGAGGCATGGTTTTCTTCGTAATCCTCAAACTCATCAATCTAGACTTGTCTAAAACATGTCTACTCGGGAATTTTGAATGTCTTGAACAATATTGCCATAGAGAGATTTTAGGATGCCTTGGACAATTCAAACATTATAGATCACTTTATTTGAGGTAACTTGAACATCATTACAAAGACTTAACATGATTCCACAAGGGTAAACTTTCTTCTACAGCAATTTACATAGTTTAGATGCCTGTTGTCAAGGAGTTTGGACATGGATTATCATCACAGATGCCTCAAATATGCCACAAAGATATTACATCTCAAACTTGTAACTTTCATTCCACATGGATGGTTGAATTAGTTCAATCCTGAGAGATGAGTAGGCTTGGACTTCCGTAGAGATATAAATGATACTTTTCATGGTAAGCAAGAATATTTCTTGATTTTCACAACCTTTATGTAATGGATGTAATGATCTTGTCATCTTAGGTCTTCTTACACACGATTTTTTTTTGTTGAATTTTCATTCTCCTTCAAATTTAGGCCTATGTAGGCTTTCTTCAATATTGCGCATATCTTCACCATAGCTCTGATACCATGTTGAGAAATCAAGTGTAGTGTAGACTAGACACTTAAGTTCTCTTCTTGATAATTACTTGTGAATATTATATGTCTTGTTATTATTTCCTATGTTTTCTTCATCAAGAAATTATACAAATGTTCAATCTTTCAAGAAAATATAGAGATAAGAGACACCAAAATTAGGATGTTAGCCAAGGAAAAACCCACAAGGGGAAAACCCAACAATCCTTCTCTTATATAATCAGATAAAAATGAGAGATATCCAAGACAAATACCAAGACCAAGACCAAGATAAAACTACCACAAAGATACCAAGTCAAACCCTCTTCCAAGTCTCCTCCAAAAGTCAATGTCAATTATGGTCAAACTTCTTCAAAATCTGGACAAAAATAGAATTTCAACCCGGTAGTATAGGTCAAATTTCGACATGAAATTACCTCGAAAATTCAATCCTATCCACATAAACTATCACACATGTGAGTTGTAGTAGGGTAGAAATTTCAATTTTATTCTTGTGTCTTGTCTACCTTCTCTCTCCTTTGACTTTGGCCTTCTTCTTCTTTGTTTTTGGTGCAAAAGACACTAAATGATGTGATTAATGAATATCCTCCAAGTAGGTCCAATTGCCTCTCATATATAGTTGTCCAAGAGGGTCGAATGGGTGTCACTCTAGAGGGCCAAACTGACTTTTCCAAGGAGGGTTGACTTGGTCATCTTGTGGACTAATAACTCAACATAAAATTCAAATTCCTTTCTCTTACAAATGTCCAAATGGGACATGACTCAAATAAATTTTATTTTGACTCAAAATAAAATTTTTTGACTCTTTTTGTGTCAAAGCATGAAGAACATGCTTTTGAAATAAATATAATAAATACATCAATGATAAATTTATATTATGAAGACCGAACCTAGTTACATCTTCAACAATTTGAAAGCTTGATGAGTTATATTTTCAAACCCTTTGAAAATGTGTGTGAGTATTTTTTTATGACAATACTATTATATAGAAAATCTTAGGAAGAGCATGTAAAGTATGTTGCCGAGGTATTAAAACTATTGGAGGAACAAAAAGTATATATAAAGCCTTCCAAGTGTGCCTTTGGGGTTTAAGAAGTGGAATATTTGGATCATATTGTATCTCATGAAAGTGTCAATGTGGAACCTAACAAAATTAAAGATATGATGGAATGTCCAATCCCAAAAGCCTTAAAGAAACATAAAGTATTCTTAAGATTGACAGACTATTAATGCAATTTTATCAAGAATTATGTTAAAATAGTAGCACCTATAACTAGTTTATTAAAGGAGGAAGCATTTTCCTGGAATTGAGAAGCAACCAAATCCTTTAAAAAACTTAAGGAGGCTATGTGTATGACTCTTATCCTAACCACACCTAGCTTCACATAAAACTTTATTATGGAGTATGATGCCTAAAGCCATGGCAGTGGTGTAGTTTTAATGTAATAAGGAAGCCCTCTTGCCCTTGAAAAATACCAAATTAGAGGAAATAACTTACTCAAACCAATTTATAGAAAATAATTATTGGCCATGCCACATGTAGTTAAAAAGGGGTGCCCCTATTTAATGTGAAGACATTTCAAAGTAAAAACAAATCATGATAGTTTGATGTACTTCTTGGATCAATGATTATCTTCAAAAGATCAATAAAATGGGTTTAAAATATTCTAGTTTTTACTTTGAAATTATACACAAGAAAAAATAGTATGGTGGAAGATACAATTTCAAGGAAAGAAGAAGAAACTAATTGTTTATTACATGTTATTTATATTCCACAATCTAATCAGGTGGAAGAAGCAAGGATAGAATGGAAGCAATACTAAACACTATATAATTTCATTCAACAACTACAAAAGGACCCAAGTGATTTAGATAAATACAATATATTATGATATCAAGATCGCCCATATTTATGTAATAATTCCCAACTCAAATAAAGTGTCCTTTTGTAATTGCACACTTCTCCTATAGGAGGACATTCAAGTTTCTCGAAAACCTACCATAGGATAACATAAGGGTTTTTTCTAGGAATGTCTTAAAGCTAATGTTCAAAAGTTTGTGGTTGAATGCATGGTCTTCCAATAGAATAAGGGAGAGAAAATTAAGAGTCTGACTCTCCTACAACCATTATTTATACCAATTCAATGTTAGAAAGAAGTTTGATTAGATTTTATTACAGGTATACCCAAATATGAATGAAAAAATGTCATCATGGCAGTGGTAGACTGACTAACAAAATATGCCCATATTTTCTCTCTTTCTCATCCTTTAAAAGTAAATAGTCAAAAAAACATTGATGGAAATAATGCAAAAGCTACATCGAACCCCCAAGATTATTGTAAGTGACAAAGATCCAATTTTCACTAGAATTTTTTGCACTAAATTATTTTCTTAGTTTGGTACTCAATTAACTCATAGCTCATCCTACCATCCTTAATCCAGTGAGGAAACTAAGATTGTGAACACATGTTTATAAGGATATATTCATTCTTTGAATCTAATAAATAGACACAATGGGTCAAGTGGTTTCCCTTGGTAGAATGGTGGTATGACACACCCTTACATACTTCATCAAAAATGTCCCCATTTATGGAAACTTATGGATATCATCCTCCATCCATCGCATCACCCTTGAAAGAGAGTACAAAGGTTCAAGAAATTGAGGACCACATGGGGCACCAGCAAGATGTTCTCAATCTATTAGATGACAACTTGATTATAGCACAAATTGGGATGAAACAATAAGCAAATGAACATTCAATGAAACAGAATTTAAAGTGATGGCTTAGGTTTTTTGAGGTTGCTACCATATAAAAATATATCCCCAAAAAAAGGACCATAAATTAGCACCCAAGTAGTATGGCTCCTATAACATGTTGCAAGGGATTGAGAGTATGGGATACAACTTGCAATGGCCTCCATATTCATGTGTACATCTAATCTTCTATGTTTCTTGCTTAAAGAAGGTAGTGTATGGAAATATCTCAGTCAAAACTATTTTATCATAGATTAATAAAGAAGGAAAAATAAGTCTACGGTCTTAAACAATCCATGAAATAAGGATTAAACAAATACAAAATTAAATAATCACTAAATACCTCATCAAATGGAAGAACCTACTACTGGAAGAGGTGACATGGGATAATGAGTTATTCATGTAGAAACTCCCATAGAAGGTGACTATTGAGGAATACAATTGTTTGAATGGGATGATCATGTTAATCCCTAGGCAAATTCCCATGGAAAGCCCTGGATATTGAATTGTATTAGAGTGGTCAACTAGACCCTTTAATTGTAATTGTATCACCTCTCTCTCTCTCTCTCTCTCTCTCTCTCTCTCTCTCTCTCTCTCACACACACACACACACACACACACACACAATAATGAGACCTAGTTTTAGGATAATCTGATCTTGTTTTGTGGATTAATTCATTGTAAAAAGAGGTTTTCCTCTCAAAATGGATTGTTATTCATTGTTTTCTTATCATTTTCAAGGCATTTTCTTCAGAATAATATCAATCATGAAATGTGCTTAATTTCCTCCCTAACAATAAGCCACTTATTGGCATACAAAATACTCTTCATGAAGAATGTTTTCATTGAAAATGTGAACAAGCTTATACTTGATTTTTTTCTAATATCCTTATAATCTATAAATCAAAAGAAGATGAGCAACATTATTATCTAGATATTGAAGAGAAGAATTATTGCACATGCATATGAGTTGGAAACTAATTAGAATTACAACAAGAAATAGAGTCAAAGGAGACTTCACAAACTTTTCATCTTGGACAAGAACACCCCATTATTGGTCATCATAAGGTTCTACTTGAGCTCGTTGTGGAAAATACGAGAAAAATAAATCTAAAAAACAAGTAGAAACACTACTAAAATTGTTTATTTTTCCTTCAATATTTCACTAAAATCTATATTTATATCTATTTTTACTCTTTTTTAGACGAAATGTGTGATCTGTTATAAGGCCATAATATTACATGAAGTAGACACAATATAAGTCAACAGAAAATATTGCAAAAATACCCATCAACGACTTCTTACATAGTTTTCTCCAACCTGTAATGAAATCCACAAAGATTGATTACCATCTAATTTTATGTGTACAACAAAAAGGGAAGAAAATGTAGGAACTCAATGAATACCCAATTACAAAATATTTAAGCCTTGAGCTAATTAACTGGTCATTGATGTGGCAGTTTCATTAACATTGAGCTTCTCTTCAATTTGAGAATGATTTATTTTCTACTGACAAGGCTAACTGACGGGTACCTAAATTGGCATATTTTGAGCACCCATCCAATATATTTTTTTCCACCATTTCCCACTTTCCAGCCACATTGATATATTTTTTTGTCAAGGTATAAATATCCTTCTATGTGCCATTTTGATGCTTATTTGTATGCATTTTCTGAGAAATTATTTCCCTTTTGTTTTGACAATGACATAGAGGATTAAAGGACTACACAAGTACTCATAAACACATGGTATCAATAGTAGTTACAACTCCTTGTAGGTGTTGCAACTCCTCATAAGTGCTACAACTCCCTACAAGTAAGGAAACACTCTATGCTCAGGCAAGGTTCAATTGTCACAACTCTGAGAAGTGACCACAATTGTTGCAACTCTCCATCGTTGTTGTAACTCCCAGTTGTTGCTACAACTTCGAGATGTGACCACAAAGAGTTACAACTCCGATCATTATTATCATTGTTGTGAATCCAATGCTACAATTCTTGTTGTTATGACTCATGTTGTCCCTAACATTGTTGTTGCAACTTGTGTTGTCCTTGCTAGTGTTGCATTTTTATAATTCCTTGTTTTCCCATTGCTACAACTCTAGAAATAATGTTGCAAATCCATGCATGTTGTAACAACATGATAGTCAACCATCCAACTATCAGTTTTGGACTAGTTATGCAATCAAAAAACAATTTCTCACATAGGAAAGTGATAGAAGAAAGTGAAATACCAAGAAAAGAATATGACTTAGCCACCACCTATCATAAAACTGAATTAAGTCAGTTGATGCCCATTTTGTACTATTTATAAATAAGTCGATGTAACAAGATGAACAACTTGATTCTCTTGGTTTTCCATCCATATATTGGATTTATTTAGATGGAAGACATTTTGTATAAAATCGTTATGCTCTCCTTAAGTTGGGTAACTAGTAGCTTGTAATCAAAACTAAGGATTTTATATACAACTCAATTTCCTTTCTACTCCAGTTCAAGTAAGGGTGTGTTGTGAATTCACATTGTATTATTTTTCTAACCAATGCCTCATCTAAGGAGGTAGGCCCCCCTCCTTAGTTAGGTATTGCATATATCCATAACATAGATTTAGTTCTAATTTTAGTTTCTATGTATTTCAGATTTACTATGTGTTTCGTATTGTTGCAACTCTGAATAATTACTTGTTGTAACTCCAAATTACTAATTATTGCAACTCCAATAGATTAGAATATTGCAACTGTGAATTGTAGGTTTATTGTTGAAACTTAGGTGTTAATGTTATCTTAATTTTATCACTAATTGATTTCGTGAAGGATTTATAATATTTTTCGAGTTATGGATGTTACAATTTATTTTGTTGTAACACTTATATAGTGTTAAATTGCTTTGTTTCAGAATTATAATAGCTTTGTTTTTTTTAACAATGCAGATACGGTTATTTTATCAAGCATTTGGTTTATGGTTTCAATTTCTTTACAAGTAAGTGTGAGTTAATGGATTGTAAATGAATGCATTTCCATTGCACATGCAACTTCATATTAAGTTACAAGAACCAGGATTATCTTACTACTTGAGTAACTCACCTTTAGATGGTGGTGTGATTTACTTTCCCCACAACGTAGATTAGACAATGTGCCTTTGCATTCCTGGAAGTGTGGTGTGATTTAGATCTTGAATTGTGAAAATCATTTAGTTATTACAACTTCATACACATACATGATTATACTAGCATATATGGTGCATGCCATTTCAGAAGTTCCCCTACTAGCATATATGGTATTTCATCCATAGGAGTTGAGTGAAACATTATGTTGCTACAATATATTTTGCATCAACTGTGGATAGGGAAATGGAAGTTTGTTTCTTGTTAAGCAAGGAGAGTAGACAAAGGCCTAAAAGGAAGCCACCCCCCACCCCACTGGTGCTCTTCTTGTCATCAACACTACCAACCTAATATGATTTTGTATAAGCTTTAAGAGTAATATATATGCTCCTTGGATACCAAAATCCATAATATAGGGTGCCCTGTAGATATATAAATATCCTTTCGATTGCATTCATATGATATTATTTTAGGCTTGATTGAAACCTTCCCACCGAACTTATTACTTGCATGATATTCAATTTTAATGTTGTTAAGTAAATAAGGTTTCCAATCATGGACCTATATATTGTCTGATTTTCTTTTGGAGACTCATCATCCCTACTGATCTTACATGTTGTTGTCATGAAAGTGCTCATGGTTGCACAAATTTCCATACCAAAATTATTTAATATTTCTTTAAGGTACTTGGTATAAGAAATAAAGATGCCTTTTTCTTATTGATGAACCTACAAACCAAGAAAGACATATAGTTTCCCCAACATAGACATTTCAAACTCCTTTTGCGTGTTAGATGTAAAACACTACTCATAGAGTCAATGTCACTTCCAAATATTATGTCATCCAAATAGACAACAATGATTAGAAAGTTATCATTTTCAGTCTTGTTGTAAAGGTTTCTATTTGTTTCCCCTTACTTGTAGCCTTACTGCTAAAGATATTTATCCAATCTAGAGTACTATGCCCTAGGTGCTTATTTTAAACCATACAAAGCTTTCTTCTATATGCACAATCCTTGTCTTTTGATAGTTGAAATCCTTCTAGATGCTCAATATATACTATTTCTTGTAGTTATCCATTTAGAAATGTTGACTTTACATCCATTTGATAAACTTTAAACCCCTCAAAGCTTGCAAAAGACAAGAACATTCTTATTGCCTTAAGTCTGGATATTGGAGAAAATGTTTCTTCGAAGTCCACACCTTGGACTTATGCATATCCTTTACATACAAATCTTGTTTTGTTTCTTACTAATTGTCCATCTTCCTTTAGGTTATTCATGTAGGCCCACTTGGTTCCAATCACATTTTTTTCCTCAAGTATTGGAACATACTCCCATGTATTATTCTTCTCAATATGATCTAGTTCTTCATTCATAGCCTCTAGCCAATGTTCTTCTTTACTAGCTTGAGAAAGTTTTGAGGTTCCATCAGGGATAACAAAGCTAATATATCATTGCTTGTTGTGCTAACAAGCTTCCTTCTAGTTTGAACTATTGATTCCTTATCTCCAAGAATTTTGTTATTTGGATGATTCTTTTGGGTATATATGGATGGGTTTTTTTTGACACAATGGCTCACCTTATTCTTCTTGTTCCTCATCATGCTCTTCATTCTGATTTTCTTCTTCCCGGTCTTCGTGGTTGGTATTTGGTTGTGGCAAGGTTTGAGGAAACACTTCATATATTCTTACATCAACACATTCAACAACCTTACACGTCCTTTTGTTGTAACATTTATATCCCTTTCTTCTATATGCATATCCGAGGAAACTTCCTTCCTCAGTGTTGGAATTAAATTTCCCTAAATTGTCTTCGTTTATCTTAATGTTTGACAGAGATTGGTATACCTTTCCATAATTAATAAGGTGTTTTAGTAAATTTTACCCTTATGTGTGCTCTGTTCAAGATATAAACTAATGTGTAAGCTACTTCCCCCCAAAATTTTTCTAGTAACTAAGATTCAATGAGCATGGTTTTGGTCGTTTCTTGCATTGCTCAATTTTTTATTTCAGTTACTCCATTTTTCCATGGAGTTATTACAATAGTTAGTTGTATTATAATTCCATGTTTTTCACAACATTTATTGGATTCATTGGAAGTAAACTCACCTCCTCTATCAATTCTTAGGAATTTGATTTTTAGATCAGTTTAATTTTCAACTAAATCCTTGAAAGATTTGAATTTATCAAAAGTCTTAGATTTTTATCTAATGAAGGTATCCCATGTTATTCTTGTATAATAATCGATGAAAAACATAAAATACCTCTCACCTTTTAGTGCTTTAAGTCCTGGAAGGTCCACAGAGGTTTGTATGGATTAATTCCATAGGCTTGGATGTAGAGTGTTCTTTTGTTTTGAAGAATACCCTGGTTTGTTTTCCATGTTGGCATGCCTTACATAGGGCATTATATGTTTTTTTTATATTTGGCATGTCCTTCATGCCTTGTGTTTTTTTAATCTTTACCTGATCCAGGTGGATATTGGTGGCCACCCACCTATTCCATTTGGACCCCCACCATTGTTTCTTTCAGTTTTTCAATTTCCTTAATTGTAGCACAATTTACAATTTTTGGCAGTTTTTTGGGTCCTGAACTTCTAAAGCTGTTTTGAGGCCCTAAACAACGTTTTTTGGGACAACCATCAGTGGAGAATATGAGTTTTCAACTCAATATTCATTGTCAGCAGTTGTAGTCTTGGATAGATCTTTCTAATGAGGTATCGTGTGCGTCAAATGAAGATCCTATCAAAATATTGCTCGAGGAGGTCCTTGAGAAACAAAGGAACACAATGATCGATAAATTTGCCCAGATCCTTCAACAGTTGCCTACCGATAGCGCATCCACATCAAGAAGCCACTCTTGAGGTGCCACTCCTTTTGAGGTAAAAGTAAAATTTGACATTCCCATATTTGAGGGCCAAATAGATGTAGACACCGTAGATAATTGGTTAAATCTATTATAAGGATATTTTTTTGTTCATGATTTTTCCAGCTAGGAAAATATTATTTTTTCTCTTCTCAAAGCCACCCCCCACATCAAGGACTAGTGGGAAACCTACTGTGAGCATAAGGATGAAAGTATGCCCTCACTATTTTCAGCCACACCCACTTGGAATTTGTTCTGGGACGCCATCAAGGAATAGTACTACCTTGCGAGGAGCTATGAGGATAAATACATAAAGTGGACCACGCTGCGGCAGGGAAGGGACCAAGACGTGTTGGACTTTACCAATGCTTTTCATACCCTTCACACAAATTTGGGTATCAAGGATTCTGAGAAACATCTGGTACTCAAGTATCGCAGATGCCTACACAGGTACATCTAGGATGAGATGGAGTTCTTGGAAATCTCCTCACTCGGCACGGCATACCGATACACTGTTAAGATTAAGAAGAAGCTTAAACAGAAAAAGAGAGACTTTGGATATGTGAATCTGAAGTAAGGGAAAGGTTCCCCCAAACTGCAGAACAAAGGACAAAGCCAAGGCAGGGTGGCCCGGGACAACTCGCTAAGGCCACAAGCAAAGAACAACACAACAAAGTCGAAGAAGGACACGGGAAAGTGGTGTGAGTTCCATAAGAGCTCCACTCACAACACAAGTGAGTGTCGGGCCAAGCAATCACTGGTGTTCGAGTTGAAGGCTTCTGAATCAGATGCATGTTCTAACTTTGAGTCAGAACCTAAAAAGGGGAATGACAAATGGAATCATATTATCGATGCAGCGCCCAATGTTATCATTGCCAGCATGAAGATCTAGAAGGAGGAACTCAAATATCTAGGGGAGGAAGAGCGCCTCTTCCACTCCCAGATGTGGGTAAAGGGTTCCCCGCTATAGTTCATTGTTGACAGCAGGAGCCAAAAGAACCTCATTTCAGTAGAGGTCTTGAAGTCGTTGGGCTTACCAACCACAACACACCCACAACCGTACACCATTGGGTGGCTTCACCAAGGACGGGACCTCCACGTCAGCTAACAGTGTCGCCTTCCATACAACATCAAGCCCTTCACAGATGAGTTATTATGTGATGTTGCTCCTCTTGATGTTTGTGATGTATTATTAGGACTTCCATACTTGTGGAAGCGATAAATTGTGTATGAGTCAAGGCCTCACATTGTTATTGTTACTCTGGAAAATAAGTTGTACAAGATACCGGAGGTAGCACCACCTACCGCCCTCTCTTTGGTTACTACAAAACAATGCAGTAAGCTCATTTCCAAAATCGGGAAATTTTCTTTCTTGATGATACACCCTTAGGGAAAGAAGAAGACAATGGCCACAACCGTTGGACAAGGCCCCTTGGAATGACAACAACAGATGGACAAGGTCGTGGAGGAGTACGAGGACATCTTCACCTCCCCCACAGGGGTGCCTTTGCATTGTCAGGTCAAGCACTCCATCAATCTGACCCCAGGTGCGTCGTTTCCCAATGGACCAATCTATTGGTGCTTTGTTGTGGAGAACGACGAAATCAAGAAGCAGATTTAGGAGTTGCTGCAAAAAGGTCACATCCAGCTGATTTCATTGCCCTGTGGGAGCCTGATTGTGTTGGTACAGAAGAAGGATGGGAATTGGAGACTCTGTATCGACTATCGAGTGCTGAACAAGATCATTGTCTAGAATAGGTACCCAATCCCACGGATCAATGACGTTCTGGACCAAATCAAGAGGGAAAAATATTTCAGCAAGATTGACTTGAAGTTCGAATATCACCAGGTACCAATCGAACCCTCCGATGTGTGGAAGACTACCTTGAAAGCTAAGGAAGGCCTTTTCAATGGCTAGTTATGCCTTTCAAGTTGACGAATGCTCCTGCAACCTTCATGAGGCTGATGGATGACATCTTGCGGCCATTCACCAACTCATTTGTAGTGGTATACTTGGATGACATCCTAATCTTCAGCCAGAGTTGGGAAGAGCACCTCCACCACATCCGACAAGCTCTCCAAACACTACGACAACACAAGTTGTGTGCCAATTTGGAGAAATGCACTTTTGGCATAACCCAGGTTCAATGTATGGGATACATTATTCATGAATGAGAGGTGCATGTGGATCCAGCCAAGATCCAAGCCATTCGGGATTGGCCAGCCCCAACCACTCTGGCAGAGCTCTACAACTTTTGGGGTCTTGCCAATTTCTACCACAGATTCATGTTGGGGTTCTCTCATATCATTTGGCCCTTGAGTCAAGTCACCAAGGGAGGAGCGAAAGAAAAATTCTTTTGGTCTGAATCTCAAGAGAAGGCGTTCGCGGAGTTGAAACATTACCTCTTCTTTGCACCAATGCTCAAATTAATAGACTTGCAACAACCATTTGAAAATGAGACAAATGCCCCTAACTATGCTATTGGGGTAGTCATTACTCAATAGGGGCATCTAGTGGCATATCATATTGAGACACTTTCAGACACAGTTTGGAAGTATCCCACTTATGATAAAGAGATGTATTCCATTGTGCAAGCCTGTTGACAATAGAAGCATTACATTTTGGGGAAGGAAACGGTCATCCACACAGACCATCGACCCCTGCAGTTCATACAGATGCAAGGGAAGTTGTAGAATGATCGCCATCAGAAGTGGTCCACATACTTGCAATAGTTCCATTTGAATATCAAGTACAATAAGGGAAGCACCAATAATGTTGCATATTGCCTCAACCGACCACCGATCATGGCGTTAACTACCGGGCTCAAATATTATGGGCAGGAGACTTTTGATTGGCCACTCTCTACAAAAGCGACCCAAAATTAGTCCACACATACCAGAAGCTCTTGGAGGATCAACAAGTTCCAAATTTTCACCTCCAGGATGCACTGTTATGCCACCTGGGACACCTTTGTGTTATTTCAAGCGAGCGTGCCTAAATGATTTGGGAAGTGCACTACAGTTCGGTCGCTGGGCATTTCGAGGTCGAGAAAACAATGTCAGTACTGCAGAAGTATTTCTATTGGACGAATCTTCGATAGGATGTTGGGAAGTACATCATATCCTGTACTACCTGTGCCATTTCCAAACCGACCATCAAGAAGCAATGCCTCTATACTCCATTTCCTACCCCTAGTCAACCTTGGGAATCCATCTCCATGGATTACATGTCGAGCCTTCCTTCTACTAAGCATGGCAACGATTGTGTTTTTGTGGTCATCGACAAATTCTCGAAGATGACCATTATGGTGGCCCACAAGAAGAATATCACAGCAAAATCCACTGCTAAAACATTCTTTGAATGACTGTGGGTACATTATGGGATCCCATAGTCTATCATTCCAGATCAGGACAACAAGTTCCTTAGTACATTTTGGTCCAATCTCTCGTCGATGCTCAACACAAAGCTCACTAAGTCCAGAGCTTTCCATCCCCAAACTGATGGCCAGACAAAGGTCACCAATAGGATGATTGTACACATTATGCACATGTACAACTCAAAGAATCCATGCACATGGGATGAGAGCCTACCCTATGCCCAGCACAACTATAACTAGGCTCTCCACAGCTCGACTGGCCACAACCCTTTCCAACTGGTCTTGGGATTCCAGCCACTAGGTCCAATTGATGTGGCCATACCATTTGCATCTACTCAGGCAGATTCGACTCATGTCCAGTATGAAGACGACAAGGCAAACAACTTCATTGAGCACATTCAACACATCCACCAATAGGTCCATGACATATTGGACAAAGCCAATGCTAAGTACAAGCAGTGACATGATCAACATCGGGTGCCACACAAGATCTAGGTGGGAGACAAAGTTTGGTTGCATTTGTAGAAGGAGTGCCTCATTGGACCCCACTGCAAGCTTCGCTCGCTCTGATATGAGCCATACACCATCACCAAGGCAGTAGGGTAAAATGCCTTTGAGCTTAATATTCCACCATTCCTTGGTCTACACCCAATGTTCAATATGGATCACCTTCGTCCCTACTTTCCACCATTGTTGGACACATCTAACATTGCATAACAACTCACACCAACAGAGTTAAACCCAGACTACATGGAATAAGACACAACTGATTGAATCATGGACACACAGATCAAGAACCCCCGACAATAAAGGATCCATTTATATCGAGTCATCAAATCATACCAACTTCTTCACCAGGGCAAGTGGCTCACCAGAGACCAAGTTTAACAGAAGTTTCCTCATCTCATGAGGGAACTCAACGCAATGGGGACCATTGCTTCCTAAGGGGGGAGGAATGATCCAGGTGGATATTGTTGGCCACCCCCCTATTCCACTTGGACCCCCACCATTGTTTCTTTCAGTTTTTCAGTTTCCTTAATTGTAGCACAATTTACTATTTTCGGTAGTTTTTCGGGTCCTGAACTTTCGAAGCTGTTTTGAGGCCCTAAAAAACGTTTTTCAGGAAAACCATCAGTGCCGAATACAAGTTTTCAACTTAGTGTTTGTTATTAGTAGTTGTAGTCCTAAGTGATCCAAGATATTTTACTTACAGATGCATCAAAATTACATATAACAGAGTTAATTAACCATGGAACTTAAAAGCACATAAACAATGCGGAAAAAATCAGAAGAACACAAAAAGAACATGACACAATGATTTGATTATGGAGTTCGTCCAATTTGTACTACGTCTTTGGGCCTTGCTCAATAGTGGGGAGGCATTCATTCAATAAGTGGCATAAAAAGAGATAAAAGTACAAGCAACATTATTTACAACACTCATACCTCCAAGCTAGAAGATGGAAAAAGAATGGAGAGCCTAGCTTTGGAAACAGGTTGAACCACTTCACTCCTAGCGAATAATCCTATAAAAATGCCTATCCAAACACCCAATTTGGATAATCATGCCTTCTAAAACTTCTCGGAACCTCCCTGCTGCTCAAGGAGAGGTCTCGGCCTGCTACTAGGGTCAGGGTCTGTTGTACAATACTTCTAAGATATTCTACTGACTCCCTCCATCCCTTCTTCCGAAAAAAAATGGCCTTTTATAGGCATGGCGACAATCCCTCAATACCCGGTCAGTTCAAACAATAAACCAAGTTAAGCGAGTAGGCATATTCCACAAAGGTTCTCAAGACCGTGAATAGTATGTGTCAACAACCCTTACAAACATGGCAAAATTCTTTTAACTGTGCATTTAAATTGACGACAAGACTATCGATGTTTCCAACCATCGGCAGACAGTCCCATGCCCAAACAAAAGGCACTCTGCAATACGACAGACCCGCCAGGAATATAAAACATGATATATAACATATCGCATCTGGGGGAACCCATCGCAATCGTAATTAGTGGAAGACCAACACTCTATGATGATCGTGGACCTGTTGGGATAATATAATGAAGTTTATAAAATATCGCATCTGGAACCTCCCCACAAATCCCAATTAGCGGAGTCCATCGGTAACATGTATATCAGCATGGTACTTGTGTGATATGCGATCACAATTATATTTCATCGCAACCTGGCTTTGTCAAGGGCTGATTCTTAAGTACTCGTTCCTCCTCCGACCTGTGATATGCAATATGGCAATCATAACCGGGATCCTGCTGAAGCTGATTCTCCTTAAGTCGTGACCTCTTTCTCTGCGATAAGTGAAATGCAGGACCAATGGCAGCATGCCACTTGGCACTTCCCCATTTGCTTAGAGTGTCTACCACATCACTCCTCCTGCCACCTAGACAAGTCAAACATTAACTTTGACTTACTCTAACTTCTTCATATGAACTTGGATTTGAGTGACGTTCACACTGTTGGAATCAAGATGACAAGAAATTCGATCAAATGTTAAGTTTATCCAGATTCTGGCACTTTGAGTTTTGAGCCTTTTACCATGCCACTTGTACTTTTTGAAGATCCACCTGGATCAATCCTCCCCACTAAGAGCTTTTTGACCACCAAAATACTTTTCAGTCAATTGACAAGTGAGGAAATTTCTCCCTCAATTTTTCCTTCTCCATCCATCGAGATTTGCTTGGATTCATTCCTTTGAAGCTAACACAGATATACTCCACATCTACCCGTTGTGAAGTTATGGTTTTCGGGTCGAGTATGATATCTTTGGGCAACTTACCTAGATACTTTGGTGAAAAATCATCCACTGTAGGAATCTATGCAACCTCCTTGGTATCCATAATCAATGGAGGTTCATAAAGTTTCAGGTTTTCTACATTTACCACTGAGTACATCTGCATATAAGAAAGCAAGTCAAGACGAAAATCATTGTCTCCAATCTTTGTCGATATGGTGAAGGGACCATATCGGATGGGTCTCAACTTCTTCGATTCTCCCTTCATTCTATCCTTGCTAATATGGAGCCATACCTTGTGCCCAACTTGAAACTGATGGTCAACTCGGTGCTTATCATGTCGAGATTTATACCAAGATTGACTCTTCTCCAACTGCTCCTGCACTACCTGATGAATCACCTATATCCGCTGAATGAACTTCTGTGCTTTGTCCCTATCATCTATTCCATTGTTATCCTCCTCTTTCCCAAAGACTATGTTCAAGGGATCTATAGGTAGATGGCCAAAACATGTCTCAAATGGTGAGCTCTGTGTAGATGAATGTGTTGCTCGATTGTATGAATGTTGCACATAAGGAAGTTGTTAATCCCACAACTTGGGATGTTTCCCACAATAGCCTTGCAACAAGTGTACCACGGTGCGGTTGACAACCTCTATCTGTCCATGAGTCTGTGGATGAAACATTGTACTTCTTTTCAGCTTAGTGTCCATCATTCTCCATAAGCTGGCCCAAAACTCCCCAAGAAAGTGAGAGTCTCAATCTGACACAATAGGTGTGGGCAACCAAAATGGACCCAAACATGCTGAAAGAAAAAATCAATTTGCTCAGTAGTGACTTGCTTTTTACAAGGCATTAAAATACACATTTTACTAAACCGATCCACAATGGCGTACAAATATTCGTGACCTTTCCTAGACATAGGAAAACCTCCTACAAATTCCATGGACACACTTTCCCATGGTCGACTTGGAATAGGGAGTGGTGTGTAGAGCACACGTTTTCTATTAGAGGGCTTTGAAACAGAACACAACACACAAACCTTTACAATGCGAGTCACAATGCTTTTCATATGAGGCCAAAAACAAAACCTCTGCAAATGACATAAAGTTTTCTCAATTCCAAAATGACCAGACACTAGAGAGGTATGAGCCTCTCTGATTACATGAACCCTTTCATAACTAGGTATGCACAGTTTTCCAAGGTGGTACAATAGATTTCCCTGCAAGTAATAATTGTCCACCTGCGATCCATGAGTCAGTTTTGCATAGATTTATTTAAAATCACTATCATTAGCATACTGTTCATCATAACTTTCTAATGATAAAGAAACATTTTTCAAAATTACAGATGCAAAAATAGGAGGGAGAGAAAGCATATATGCTACTTTGTTGATGGCGCCCTTCTTGTATCTTATCGCCAAATGAAACTGTTGGAAGAATCCCATCCCTCTGAAGTGACGGGCTTGTTGAAGCTTGGTCTGTGATTGAAGATACTGCAAGGGTTGATGATCCGTATGGATTTTGGTCTCCTTGCCGATCAAATAGTGATTCAACTTCTTTACACTCTGGACCAAGGCATAAAAATCCCTTTCATACATGGGATAATTCACAACAGCCTAGGAGAAAGTCTTTGAATGGCAACATACAATATTTATTTGTTGCATCAATACAGTGCCCATGGCATATCCGTTGGCATCTGTTTCAATTTCAAAAGGTTTTTGAAGGTTTGGTAAGGCTAGCACTGGTGCTGTGCTGATCTTGTATTTCATTGTTTCGAAGGATTTATGTTGTTTTCCTCCCCACTGAAAGGTCTGCTTCACACTAGTCAAGGCATGCAAGGGGGCTGTGATAATGGAGAAGTTCGCAATGAATCTTCTCCAATATTGTACCGCACCCAGAAAACTTCGAACCTCTGTAATATTCATGGGCTCAGGCCAATTCATAATCACCTCAAATTTAGAGGGATCTATCTTCAATTGTCCATTGCCGACAATGTGGCCTAAATAAATCAGAGAAGTCTTCCCAAACTCACACTTTGACAGTTTCAAATACAACTTTTCACTTTTCAGAACATCAAGCACTTTCTTTAGATGACACACATGTTCATCCCATGTCCTACTATACATAAGAATATCGTCCAGATATACAAGAACAAAATGATCAAGAAAAGGCCTAAATAAATCATTCATTACCCTCATAAACGTGGCTGGAGTGTTGAACAGTCCAAATGGCATCACCATCCATTCGAACAACCCCTGTTTGGTTTTAAACGCAGTCTTCCAAACGTCCTTCTCTGCAATTCCAACCTGGTGATAACCACTACAAAAATCCAGGTCTGTAAAATAAACAACATCTTTCAACTAATCTAACAATTCATCAATGCAAGGGACAGGGTATCGATTCTTCACTGTGATCTTGTTCAGCGCCCTGTAATCTACGCACATTATCCATGTGTCATCTTTCTTGGGCACCAACACGATCGGTGAGCCACAAGGATAATAACTCGGTCTGATGACTCCTTGATTTAACAGTCCTCGTACATGTTTCTTGATCTCCTCCATCTCAGTAGAAGCTAAAGGAGCATCCTGTTGTAAATGGATCTCATGTTGGATTTCCCGTTTAGGGGGCAATCCTCTCGGTTCCTGAAACAATCCATCATATCAAAAATAATTTCAAATAATTATTTCTCATGATTAGGATTACAGCCTTTGAAAGCGTAAGCCATCTCGGCCTCTTTTTCTCTCACTATCATGAGCATGCACCCTTTGCTAGAATTAACTAGGCGTTTAATTTGTCCTACGCTTACAAGGCTAGCATTAAATTTCGTATGATGAGCTATGACTATATACTCTACCCCATCCTTTGTGAGGTGGTATTTGTTTTCATGCCAAAAGAAAACGACCTTTCTGTCATATAAAGATGGGCTTCCAAAGATGATTCCATAGATGTCCAAATGCATTACATCTAATTCTACCTCATCAACTAATTTAGAAGCAATAACAAATCTGGCCCTACACTACTTGGTGACCTGCAATTTGGCTTTATCGCTTACCCAACCAAGCGGGTATGGACTTAAATGAGGCTTAGTTTCAAGGCCTAACTTTTTCACTAAGGACTTTGAGATTAAGTTTTCTTGGGAACCTGAATCAAACAAAGTTTCCACCTTTGTATGTTTTATGACAACTCTAATGTGGAATAACTCAATTCTCTTCCACTCATTACTTACAGGCTCATTCAAATAACTAGTACTTGCAACCGAATCAAAACTATCATTAATAGAAAGAGTACCTCTTGCGCCCATGGTTGTGATCAATGTCTCATCACCGGAATCTGATCCAAGGTCCCGCATTATTGTCACTGTCTTATGCTTCCCCTTTCCATCGAACAGATAATCTGATCCAAGGTCCTGCGTTTTTGCCACTGTCTTATGCTTCCCCTTTCCATCGAATCTCTTCAATCTGAACTCTGGATGCAACTTCCAGCAGTCATCCTCATCATGACCATCCTTCTTGGAATGAGTGCAAGACGATGTTGCACTGTCACTTTTCTTGGATGCAACAGTCTTCTTATCCTTCCCTTTTCCTTTCTTCTGGAATTTTCCATGCTGATGTTTGAATGGTGCATTTTTGGCTTAATCATCTCGATCATTCTTGCCTCAACTTTCAAGATGAATAGCCTTTACACTGGTCGCATCAATTGTAGTAGGCTCAAACAATAATAATGAGTGTTTGATGTAACTATGTAGCGAACCTATATACTTAGTTACAGTCTCAAACACATCTAATGAGATGCCCAAATTCAGTGCTTGTTTCCTAAATTATTTAGTGAATCTTTGCACATTTTGGCCCTTACCTTGCCTTAGATATTGCCAGTCCATAAGTGCCCTTTGCTTATAACCCAGAGGGTAGAATTGGTCTTTCAATGCAGAAATAAAACTAGACTAAGAGGACAGAAGGTTACCTGACTTTGTGTTGCCTTTCTGCAACTTGCTCTCCCACCAAATGAGAGCAGTGTCGCTCAGCCGAAGAGATGCTAATTGGAGTTTCACCTCATCTTCTTATATTTGCTAGATTCGGTAGTAAACCTCTATCTGTATGATCTAATTATTGAGATTTTCTGCACTACACTCTCCATTGTACATGGGTAGGTCAAACTTTACGTCTAACTTGAATAACGGTTTCTTCGAGGTATGCTTGGAATTTCGCTGAGAGTGATAAGAATTACAATGGAAGAAGGAGAGGGAGGAGGATATTCTCCATCACCTTCCTGACTTTCCGATCCATGATCATCGACGTCCTTCCTCGCATGCCCAAGTGCCTTCTCATACTCTACGAACAACTTGTCCACTTTTCCTACCATATTGTAGAATACCTTTCGGAAATTTTGTTCCTCTTCCCAATGAGCTTATTCATTGGCCATGTTTCTTCTTCACTATGCACATCCTGCTTTAGGATCAAAGGACTTAAGCATTCCTTCTCCCTTTTGCAGCCTCTTCCGGGTTAGGATAAACTCATGCAATTTGTATCTACAAAGACTTGCTCTGATACTAAACTTTATCCAAGATCTTTTACTTACAGATGCATCAGAATTACATATAACAGAGTTAATTAACCATGGAACTTAAAAGCATGTAAACAATGTATAAATAACCAGAAGAACACAAGAAAACCATGACATAATGATTTGATTATGGAGTTCGTCCAATTTGGACTACGCCTCGGGGCCCTGCTAAATAGTGGGGATGCCTTCATTCATTAAGTGACATAAAAATATATAAAAGTACAAGCAAAATTCTTTACAACCCTTATACCTCCAAGCTGGAAGATGGAAAAAGAATGGAGAGCCCATCTTCTGAAAGAGATAAAATCACTAAACTCCTAATGAAAAATCTTGCAAAAATGCCTATCCAAACACCCAATTTGGATAATCAGGCCTTCTGCAACTTCTCAGAACCTCCCTTCTACTCAAGGCGAGGTCTCGACCTACTACCAGGGTCAAGGTCTGTTGTACACTACTTCTGAACTATTCTGTTCACTCCCTCCCTCCCTTCTTTCGACACAAAAATGGCCTTTTAAAAGCATGACGACAATCCCTCAATACTCGGGTAGTTCAAACAATAGACCAAGTTAAGGGAGCGGGCATATTCCACAGAGGTTCTCAAGCCCCTGAATAGTATGTGGCAAAAAACCTTACAAACATGGAAAAATTATTTTAACTGTGCATTTAAACCGGCGACAATGCTATTGACGTTTCCAACCATTGACAAACAATCCCAAGCGCAAACAATAAGCACTCTAAGATACGACAGACCCGCCGGGAATATAAAACATGATATATAACATATTGTATCTAGGGGACCCCATCACAATCGCAATCGGGGGAAGACCCACACTTTGTGATGACCGCGAACCTGCTGGGATAATAGAATGCAGTTTATAAAATATCGCATTCGGATCCTCCCCGCAAATCACAATTGGCAGAGTCCATCGGTAACATGTATATTGACATGGTACTTATGCGATATGCAATCGCAATTATATCTCATTGCAACCTAGCTTCGTTGGGGGCCAATTCTTAAGTACTCGTTCCTCCTCCAACCTGCACTATGTGATATCGCAATCGCAACTGGGATCCTGCCAGGGCCGATTCTCCTTAAATTGTGACCTCTTTTTCTGTGATAAGAGAAATGTAGGACCAATGGCAGCCTGCCACTTGGCACTTCCCGATTCACTAAGAGTGTTTGCCATGTCACTCCTCCTGTCACCTGGACAAGTCAAACATCAGCTTTGACTTACTCTAACTTCTTCATATGAACTCGGATTTGAGTGTCGTTCACACTGTTGGAATCAGGATGACGAGCACTCCGATCCGATGCTAAGATTATCCTGATTCTTCCACTTTGATTTTTGAGCCTTTTACCCCACTAGTACTTTTTGAAGATCCACCTGGATCAATCCTCCTAGATCACTCAGATAAACCTTTCTAACTAGGTATAATGTGCATCAAACGAAGTTCATATGCCAAAGCTACGACCCCAAGAAGTTGTTGTACCAACTTACCACAACGGGGCCCATAGTTTGGTGTTTCATCTCCTAGGGTTAGGTTTTTGGATGTTTAGGGTTTTCCATTGTTTCTCAATAATAAATAGGCCTTACCATCACCCAAGCTAGTCTTATTTCCATTTTGTTTCTAAGCATATTTCACTATATGATATTAATGAAATGAAGTGTTATTTCTACTTGATCTTTATATTTATGGTTATATATGTAATTTGTTGCGTTCTCACATAAATTCAGATCATTACCACATTATCAAAATTGATGTGTCCCAACCTTTCGTGCCACAGATAACTCTCGTCTATCTTTCCCATACAATATTTTTCTCTTTTTACTCCATAAAGAATGTACACATTGCTTGAAGATTTGTTATCCTTTGCCACTAGCTTTCATGTATCGACATTTCTAATTTCACATTTTTTGGAATTAAATGTGAGATCATAACCTTGATCACACACTTGACTGGCACTTAAAATATTGTTTTTCAGTCCTTCCACATACAAAATGTTTTGGGCCTTAGTTTTTCCATTATATATGTTGACCATGCATTTCCCAACTATTATTGTAGATGCATTGTTACCAAGTATTACCTTGACTCCATCCTCCTCCTTTATCTTAATGGATTTACTCCAATATCTTATCATCTGTCTTGAACATCCATTATAATTATACTATTTGTTTTCACGTTTTTGGGCATATAACATAAGACCACATTATTTTTTATTCTCTTGTTTATTTTTCCATAGTATTGGATGTTGATTTTTGAGAGTACAATCTTCCTTGGCTTAGTTTTGAGACCAGTTTAGACTACTTCGACAATTTTGTTCTTTATGGCCATTGTTGTTGCATATGTAGCATTTAAACACAATTGAATAGAGGAGCAAAAGAATCATCTTTTATAATACCACTTTCATACATACCTTTATATTTGGCACTTAAATAGTCATTCATTAGAGTTTTAAGAATTTCTTTTCTTCCATAATCTTTTTTTTGCATAGGCTCTACAATTGACTACTCTATGACCAAAATTATTACATGAATAGAAGTATCCTTAAAAGAGATCTTGGTACCTAGATGTATATTTCCTATTGAAAATAATAACTTTGCTGAACTTTCTTTGGCATAATGTTGCTAATTCGTAGTGTATTGGTGCATTTTAGCAAATTTGCATGGATGCCAACTCATTTTTCTTCTCATTGAAGAAATGTGCTCACCTTTCCACCCTTTATCAACCCCCTTCAATTTATTAGAGTTTTTATATTTTACATTTCAACTCCGATTTTTTCCATTACTAGATTGTTAGTCTAACAAGGTGAGGATGGGTATGAGCACATTATCTATTATGTTAGAAGAAACCTAGCAGGACCATCACTAAGCTACAAACATTATGAGAAGTTGGCCTTGGTGATGGTCCATTTCATTCAAAAACTTTTCCACTACATTCAATTGCATATAACCAAGGTTATACCCAATTAAAACCCCATACGATGCATGTTAGGGAAATGAATTACCAATTATATGTTCAATAGTTATATTGTTAAACTCATTAGTTCAATATTGAATTTACAATATCAAAGAGAAAAAAGACGTCGACACTTGTTGAATTTATTAGTGTCCTCACAATTGGGGTATCAAATTCCCCTCTCAAAAATAACCTCTCCAATGAAAACCTTTTCATCATTTCATCCAATGATATATTGATTTATCTTCACACATAAATTTAGTTTGCATCTTTCATGAAATAGCCATCAATGTATATATCACCAAACAACATGTTATATCCTCATCAAGAACACCACTTACTAGTGAGGATTTGACACCATATATGTTGTTTCCAATGATTCTTGCGAATAGGTAGAACAAGTCCTTAATGATTATGACAGTGGAACTTATGATGGCCCTTTATCAATAACAGCCATTGATTAGAAGATTTTTCAAGAAGGTTACTTATGGTCCTCGCCATTTCATAATTGCATTCATTTGGCTAAGTGATCCATGAATTTCCAAATGTTTGTTTCCAAGTTTGAAGCGCCATTGGCTTGTTTTCACCCAACTATCACCATTCGTCACTTTTGTAAATTGAGGGTTAGCTTTATGCAATGTCACTCTACATCCAAAGGTGGACACAACCACAACATTATGGTCGTCATTTATTTTATGAAGTGGGTAGAGTCCATGTCAACATTCAACAATACATCTTATGTAACAACTCACTTCGTTTTCAAGTGCACCATCACTTTCTTTGTTATCCCCATGTAGTTGGTCTTTAACCATGAAAGGCCACATTGAGAACAAATTCTTCCATGATTTATCTTTTCATTTAGTATTTTAATACATTTTTTTACTCCTTACTATTAATAGGCTAATGGCCAAGTTGAGGCTATCAATTAGATTCTTAAAACCATGCTTTAATGGACAATCAACAAAAATAAATCTAGTTGGCATCACATGTTTTTCTTGGCTTCATGCGCCTATAGGCATTATTGAAGTACCTTTCCCTAAGTAACTCTTGCCTTAGTCCATCCAATTTTAACATGTAAAGTAGGGATCTACTAAAACTCCACATGAACTCTTTCTTGACTCTTCCAAACCTCTAAGGAGGACCATTTCCTTCCTCATAGGTACATCCTGGATGCTTGCGACCAATATTACCATTTGAATTTGAAGCATTTTTACCACGATGTGAATGTTGATTCACATTGGAAGATTGAAAAGGCCATATAAGATAACATAAAATGCCTACCTTGGTTATCTCTGCTGCTTGAACCTCGACTTTGGTCTTTTCTTCCTGAATTATTATTAGTGGAAGGAGTGCAAAGAGTCCAAAAAGTGAGAAGACAATTAATAATTTGATGGTTCCATATGTTTTTTAGTTGAGGTAGGTTGCAGAAAAAAAGCTACAAATTGTAAGTTTATGCATTTTTTGTTAAATTTACATTATGATATCTATTTCAATCTATTTATCAAATTGATTGTGTCTTGGAACTTGGCTTTTACTTGTAGGTAGAAAATAGCGATAAAGAACCAAGTACAAAAGATCTTGTTCAATACATGGAAGATTTAGACTATCATAAAGAGAGTTAGATGTCAAACTCTACAACAAAAGATACCTTACCATATGTTCGAGTTCAACAAAGCCTAAAAGGAATCACTTGAAAAGTTGAAAACTTACAATATGACTACCAACATGCAATGAAATGTATATACAAGTTGACCAAGATAGTTTGATATATGGCCTCCTTTCCTAAACTTTTGACTTTTGCATCGAAGAAGGGTGATTTTCTTGTTTCATATGAGGTTATCTAAGCTTAATTCACTTGAACCATTTATTTGTTGAATTTTTTATTTTATTGTTTTTTTTTCAATTTTTGTTCACTCGTGAGATTTCATTTTTCTTGAATGGCCATGCTTGTCAATCTTAGGAAGGAATTTTAAATTTAGGTGGTGTAAAAACAATGAAAGACTTGGGAAAGGAACATGAAGTTTCAACCTGAATTTTATAAAGGTAAACCAAAACATTAAATACATGGTCCTTACATAAATATCAATATTTTATAATGCTTCATAGAATACTGTTTTAAAGATTTTGCAATCTATTTTATTGGGTAAAGGTTTAGAGATACCTATTTCTATTTTGTAAGGCAATTTAGAGAATGCACGTTTTAAAGATTCTTCAATTTGTAGAATAGTTATTTTTATTTCCCCAAATTGCTTTGAGGGTCTTGCCCATCGATAACGCCTAACAAATCATTATAATGCATATCTAGATTACAATTAAATATAGATGCATAGATCCTACCAGTCTAAGTTGCTTCAATATATTTAATTCTATGATTATTATTTTTATTACTAGTCTCAAGAAGCTTATGAATAGGTTCCACAATCAAATCATGAGGTGATATTTAGTGTTGAAGTTGACAAATCATCTCAACTATTTTGCATACCACAATTACGATTTTATTTATTTATTTATTTTTAATTTCAAAGTTCTAGATCCATAGTTTGATTTGTGAAGTAAGGAATTTTTTTTGGTTCGACAAATCACTAATACATGAACAGTGAGTGTTTGTGGTTTGAAAAATTTTGGTTCGACAATTCATTAATAAATGAATAATGAATGTTTTTGGTTTCACTTTTTGGAGCATTCATGACCATTTGTATGCCATTATCATATAATACTCCATTGTGCTAGACAAAATAATGGAATTTCATTATTTTTTGTGTTATTTGCCCTCCTTTGATCCAATGATAATTTAAGATCAAGTACATGTGGTTTAGTAATAAAATTAATCTCCATTTTTATTTTGTTGATTTTAGAATAGCTTTTGAGACTGTGCTTAGGACTGAATTTTGGAATAAGTTAGAAGAGTTAAAAATTTCCTTATGAGTTGAGAGTTATTGGTGTAAGGCTATATGAAAATGGTATTGCCAAGTTTAGGAACACTAAAAGCTGGTTGGAAGAAATTAATCGTCATATAGTAGTCAAGCAAGGTTGTCTCCTATCCCCTACCTCCTTTGGCATTTACATTGATAAATAAAAAAGTTGGTTAGAAGAATTTGGTTGCATAGGTTTGACTCTTGCTAGTATAGTCATTATCCTTCTTCTTTATGTTGATGATATGTTCTTATGGCACAAAATCTTTATGATCTCAATAATCATCTAAGAATCCTCAAGGACTTCTACTCTAGTATGGGTATGAATGTGAAGGTCAAAAAAACAAAGATTACGATAATCAAATCCTACATGATTGCTTATGACACTTTCATATACGACAATCATAGTTTGGAGGAAGTGCCCTCATACAAATATCTTGGAATCAAATTCATCACGAGTTCAATTGGAATTATAGTGTTGAAAAAATGATAAATACAGGGTGGAAAGTTTATTGTGAGATTGAAAACAAATGTGAATTATCATACCTTTGGTTATAAGATAAGGAAAATATGCTATTTGATACTCTCGTCACTCCTGTTATCTTATATGGTTGTGCAGTCTAGGAATGGAATATCTCTAGAGAATCTTGGAGAAGGACATAAGAGATCCAAAATAATTTTACATTTGCAATCTTAATATTAAAAGCAATACACCATATCTTATCCTTCTCATATAAGTGAGCCTTTCCTCCATTGAGTGCATGGCCATTAATCCAAATTGGATTGTTATATTATTTTCCATCCATATCGATGCTTTTGAAGTGGAAAAATCAAAGAAATCAACTTACAAAAGTAGTTTTAACAGTGAGACCCAATTCAGAGAACCAGGGTTTGAAACTTTCTAAAGCTAGTTTGAGGCCTTGAATGCATTTTTTTTGGGAGGGGTGGTGTAAAAATTTTCTACCCAAGTGCTAGATGTTTTGATTCTATTCTACACTCAAAGATTTTTCCAGTGATGCAAGAATCACGTCAATCAAAGTTTAGATGCAAAAGTTATGACTCCTGGAAGTTGACCTATTATGATTGACCACCACAATTCAAGAGGATGTCACATTAGCTTCAGTTACTCATGCAAAATTTGTTATCCATGTGGACGTTATGAAGAAGACTCTAAAAGGGTCAAAGTTGTAACTCTAGTTAAGGGTTGAAGGAGTCAAACTTGACCCCTAGTTACCTATTGGGTTGTGTTATAATCATACTACTAAGATGAAATGGGTTCTATTCTTTTTTTCTTGTGTTTTGTTCCATAGTAGAGCAGATTAGCTCATAGTGAATAGATTCAAAGAGAGCATAACCAAGAAGGTTTGCATTATGTAATAATCCATGGCCACATGTCTTAGGTAACTTCAAAGAGAATACCTTCCACTTTGCACTTGCATAATTTCCAATCCAAATAAAAGAGAGCATATTAGTTTCACTTTTGTGACTGAATGTTCTTTTGAAAGGGTTTTCCAGAGCATAACTCAGTGTTCATTATGCTTTGTGAGTGATTGTGATTACTTTTCTTTATTTTCCGCATTTAATTTATTACATACATAAACAACAAAATCAATAATAACGAATGTTGAATCTAAATGAATTAATAATTCATGGTATATATTTTGATTTAAGTAACATATATGTTGTGATGACCTATCTAGTGGAATATCCACAATATTTTATAAATCAATCATGGTTAAGTACTTAATGTACATGAACACGATAAACAACATGGATGACAAGAGGCTCCCCAAAAAAATTTTCAACTCCATCCATAACCACCAATGACTCAAGCGAGAATGTTATCAAGATGCCAAGTGTTGGCAAAATCATTAGGAATATAGGAAGATGTCATCCTACATGATACCAACAATATTAAAAATAATATTACACTAAATTTAAAAGGTATTTATGGTGCAATGAAGAGTTAGAAAATAAAAAGAAGCCAAGATATTACAAATCAACACTAGCCCCAAGAGTTAGCTCAATTGGTTGAGAACTATACATGAAATTCTTTGATATTGTTGCTTGATGTCGTTGATCGCAGATTTGAATCTCTTTTATTCCCTTGGGGCAATTCGGGAAATCAACATTACTAAAATAAGAACCAAGTAAGATAATAACCCAGCTAATTGTTACTGGAACAAAAACATACAGATCAATGAATGTTCAAGACATAAGGAATCATATCAGTCGAACCATTATGTATACTGGAATGTAGGGTTTGATAGCTCAGGAATCATCTGGTAGACCAAGTTAAGGTCCAGTGGGACGAGTATAATCCTGGATCGGCTACTTGGGAAGATATAGAAATTATATGTCAAAAATACCCCAACTTGTGTCAATTTTGAAGAACTTTAAACCATGTTTTGTATATATTTACTTTACTTTAAATCATAAACTCAGAGCCATTTTGGAATGATCACATATAAACATGAATTTTTATGATATGTTATCTGTTTAATTCCACTGGTACGTGGATACCAAGACGGAATATGTTATTGATCTCACTAAATTATAGTTATCAAAGTAAAGTTTAAATATTTGAGTAATTTTGCTTCTGATGGGAATTAAGATATTATAATTTTGTTTCATTTATGCATATCGATATGATTGATGAGATGGAAATAAAAGAATGATTACATTTCACATGTGAAAGCTAATAACATGAGTAGAATATGGCCAAGTATGTTATATTGTAGTTAACATGTATGAATTATACGTAAACTATTTGTTTTGAATATGTTGATGCATATTTTATAAATGCATAGACAAGTGTTTATGTTACAGATAATATCGTTACCAAGATGACCATGTGATGACAAAAACTTCAGAACAATTAAAGCTCAAAGAGATTCCATGATAGGGTGTTAACCCTGGTCCCACTAGGAGAGGTGGAGGTATTACCCATCGTTTATCCTCCGAAACCTGGGGTCATTGGAGGACTGTGCGAATCACGCTCCCCTAGACGTGTGATGATGACTGCTAGATGCCTACTGGGCAATCAGGTTGATATAATCGACGTTGATACCCTTAAAAGCCTATGATTGGTTAGTCAGTATAACTGATGGCATGGCATACTCTAGTAGAGGACAGATAGGATGGAAGCGGAGGAGATTAGGAAGGATAGGATGATTATAGAATAGTTGGGAAACCAACTGGGGCAGAACATGGATATTATAGTTGTAAAATTTTAAAAATATTAAGAAAAAAAATTCAATTTTGTAAATGTAAAGACTTATATATTCATAATAATCATTAATATATTTTAGAAACCCTAACTTCGGTACGAAGCTTTTGGAAGGAGAGATGTATGTAATGACCTACCTATAGCTATAAATAAAATACAAGTATTAGCATACATATGAGGCCTCCATACGATAGCTAAGTATGCATGGACCCGTATGTAAAACACTATATATATAATAAACCATCAAATGAACATAAATGTTAGTTTTAATGTTTAAAAATTTAAATTGTAAATTAAAATTTATGAAATTAAATAAAATTAATTAAATTAAAATTATAAATTAAATTAAATCATTAAAATCATAAATAAATTTTATTAAATCAAATTTAGATATTCGAATAAAAATCTCCAAATCAAATTAGATTTTGTTTTATAAAATCAACACGTATCAAAATTAGGACATGGAGATGGAGGAAGTCGGTGAACGAAGACTTATAAGAAGCAAGGGGCGGTTGGAGGAAGGGGGGTCAAGAAGAGGAGGAAAATTGGTAACACGGAATTTTCAACAGTAAAGACTGAGCCTTGTTTGTTCTGAAGTTTTTGGGCACGGGGGAACAGAGTGCAGCAATTGAGAAGCATTCTAGACTGAGTAGCTAGGTTGTACTTAGTTTGGCTGGGAGGTTATGGTCTTTTGGTAACGGGAGCGAGTTGAAGCAATTCTGAGGCCTCTTCATCCACAGGAAATCAGGTAGGTACTTCTCATCAAATCAATCAATTTGAAATATGAAATTTTGTTAAATTTTAAAACAAGTTCATGAAAATTTCATATGTTGTTCAGAGTATATAGCTGTTTAAAATTATTTACAGTCAGGCTATCTAAGTCATCAAAATCGCCAGGAAACCCAATCTAAAGCACACCAACACTTAACACGAGTAAATTTTCAAAAAATAACTTAACAAAACACCCATCACCATGACTTATCTAAAAAAATATTATAATATAAATATAAATAAAAATAAATACTTTAAATAACCATAAAAATTCTGCTAGAAAAAATCACCACTGATCTACATGGTGGGAAGGAGTACAAAAAGAACACTACTTTGTCATCAAAGAAGAATACTCTCGAGAAAACTTTGGATCACAAGAAATTGGGCAAGAAAGAAATAATTCTCAAAACAAGCAGGGGGAGCCCAAGTATTTAATGCTTATCATGGTTCATCATTACTGTGGGAGCCCAATGATATGAAATCGTTAAATCTAGCAGTGTTTTTGCTAAAAGTGGGGATTCGTTTCGGGTTTACTGCAAATTTAGAGTCGAGTCATCGTCCGCTTCAGGCTTTGGGGGCCTATGAAAATGCCGGAGTCACCTCTCGATTCTACCTCTCTTTGCTTCCTCCCATGGTGAAGAAGCTGGTTGGGGTTTTGAAATTTCCACGGGAAATGTAAGAAAATGCAGGTGTAATGCAGTAGAAGACGGAGGGGCGGAAGAGGAATTCATGTCAGATATCCAGTGTGAAATCAGAGCGGAAAGATTGAGAAATTATTGAAGGCATTAAGAAGCGATTTCCAAAGCAGAGGAGTTATTTTGACTAAAATGTTTATAATATATAAATATGTTGGTTGGGGCGGTTGGCTTTCGCACTCTCCAGCCACGTTCGATTCCTGCGGGAGCTGCAACGCGCAGCAACATTGGTTTCGAGTTTTCATTTGTTTCGAGGATGACGCGTATGTGTTTCGATGTGACGTATTCTGCTCACTCCGGCGATAAATCGTATGATAAAATCTGCTCGCTTCAGGGATATTTAATGTATTATGATTCTTCAGGGGATTCTCTCCCCCACTGAAAAAAGTAAATGCTCTATTTCTTCTTGAGTGTCTCAGAGTGGGGATGCATGCTGTTTTATCAGATGGATGGAGCGAGCTGTGCTCTCATTTAATCTAATATTTGTATTTCTTTCCTCTCCATTTCTGATTCCTTGGTGCTAACTTATTTGTTTCTATAATTGTATGCTGATTCTGAAATATTTGTTCTGGAAGCGCTTCCAATTTGTTGTGTTGTCTCGTTGTTTCTCTGTTTCATGTTATATGTCTTATGTGTGTTATATATGTGAAATTGTCTGGTTTTTGTGTGTTCATGTGCTCTAGAAGCGCTTCCAATGTGTTGTGTTAATGGGTTTTGAATCTGTGAAAAAAACGGAGCATTGGGAGCTGAATCAACTCACACGTTGGATATGGAGTCAATTAGGTATTTGATTTTTTGGCTTTGTTTTACTCTCAGTGGGCATATTTTTTTTCCTCTTCTTGTAAATTAAATATTATTATGTCATTCCACTTCTTTGTGTTTATTAGCCGACATTTTTTTAATTAAATGTTGTTATTGTAGCAAGAAATGTTAATTTATTTTTATACTTTTCCTAAATTACAGGTAGCCGATCTCATTCTCTTCGTGACAAAATCAGTGTAGGGCAAATCTTCCCCTTCATAAATTATAGGCAGCTAATCTCACATCTCTGTTTCTTCAAAAGAAAAGAGTAACTTCTCCCCTTATTTTCTCAGTTTTCAGCGTTAAGAGCAATAAATTACTGTTAAATAAATTGTTTCATTGACATCTTTAGTTTTTTCATACCTAATTAAAAATTGCTCGTAATGTTTCAGAGGAGAGTAACAGTGTATCTAGGTTTTAAATGTGAAATTGTTAAAAGTTAGGGAGGTTGGAAATGAAATCTATAACTATTGTATTCTCATTTCTCTGCTTTGCCCTTAGAAGATGTTTTTTCTTTTTCTTATTTAATTGAGTATTGTTAAATTCATTGCAGCTGTAGCCAGCCTTAGCTTTTATAATAACAAGCGATTTTAATATTTTTGTCTTTTTTTGTAAATTATAAGTTGCTGGTTCCAACATCAACCATCTCCTTGTCTTGAAAAGAAGAGCAGTAAAGGGAAGTTCCTTCCCTGGTTCAGACATAAATTGTTTTCATTGACATTTTTAGTGTTTTTCAAATCCAATTGCATATATCTCATCATCTTTGCAGGCAGTGTGGTGTTGATTTCCAGTTTAGCCACATGACACTTTTTTTTTTTTAGTCTTAGCAGCTTTTTTTTGTTTTTCTCCTTTTATAATAGCAAATTAAATGCTGTGGTATCCATTCTGCTCTACTTTGAATAGGCATATTTCTTTTAACTAAATAAATATTATCATATTCATTGTGCTACTTTAGTCCGAACTGTTTTTATTTTTTTTAAATTTAGATATTCATAGTTCGTCTTCCGTGGGCCTCTAGTAAGAACTTTTAGGAATTGTCCTTACTCAAATAGCATGCATCATATAACAAGACAAGTTTGACAAGCCATCAAGTGCTATTGAAAAAATACCGTGTCAAGTCCGACCCAGAGCCTCTTTCTTATTGTCTTATTATCTTTCACTTGTCATAGATTTTTAAATACAATTCCTTGTTCTCATGTTTTCCTTCTTTGTGAGCATTCCTCCTCATCCTTGTGTTCACTTTCTCTTCTTGTTTCCCTTCCTTGTGAGCATTCCTCCTCATCCTTGTGTTCACTTTCTCTTCTTGATTCCCTTCCTTATGAGCATTGCTCCTCATCCTTGTGTTCACTTTCTCTTCTTGTTTCCCTTCCTTGGGAGCATTCGTCCTCATCCTTGTGTTCACTTTGTCTTCTACATCTTCTCTTGTGCCATTAAAGCACATGTTAAATGTTAAAGCACTTGTTGCAACAATTTTCACTCTATTTTATTTTATTTATGTGTTTTTGGGAAATGGAGTACTCTAGAAGCATCCTTGCTATGGTAGTAGTTCACTCTTTTTCCATGAAGGTTCTACAAGCTGTATCCTCCTATAACTATTAATATCATGGAAGCTTGTAAAGATTTACTTTTCCTACCTACCTCCATTGGGCATTTTGCATATTTCTTTTGCCTTCCTTCCTCTCTCTCTTATTTTTTCTTTATACTCTTTATTAGGCCAGTGATGGAAAACTTGGCATCCTCATCCATTTCCATTCACAACCATGTCACACTAGCTTATTGTTTATACTCTTTATTAGGTCAGTGATAGGGAATTGAACTTGGCATCCTTGCCCATCCCCACTCACAGCCATGACACACTAGCTTATTATTTATACTCTTTATTAGGTCAGTGATAAGGAACTTGGCATCCTTGTTCATCCCCACTCACAACCATGGCACACTACCTTATTGTTGTAGTGGAGGAATATTTTTTTCTCTATGGTTGCTTGAGGTCCTTCTTCAATTCCTTTTTATTGTATTGGTGCACCCTTCATTCATGTTCTATGGGATTTTTAATATACTCATAATTGTTTATTGTCTATGGGGATTCAATCCAAATTTTCCTTCCCTTGCCCTTATCAACCCATTCTCCCCTCTTTGTTTTCGCTTTTCATTTTAACATTTTTTGGAATTGATTTCTTATCTTGCATTTGCCACGTGCCATACCCCAAACTATTTTCCCTTTTCAGTTTTATGCTTTTTGGAATCAATTTCTTATCTCGCATCCAACATGTGTCAGACTCATACCCCAAACGTGTTGGCCATTACACTATAAATTTTGTTCAATGTTTACCCTTTTCACATGAAGGTTGTACGAGCCATGTTGTACTATATCTAGTAAGAGTTTAAGACTCTATAGAACTTTAGATTTCCTTGCCCCTTCATTGGGCCTATAATTTTTGCCTGCCTTTCTTTTTTTCTCTTTTATATTATATTTATATACTTTAATCAATCCACAATGGATTGCCATTGAAGTGTCCTTTCTATTGTAGTGGTTTACCTTTTCCTATGAAGGTTCTACATGCCATGTTGTACTTTATCTAATAAAAGCTTCAAACTCTAGACAACTTTAGAAATCCTTGTTGCCTCCATTGGGCTTATAATTTCTGCCTTCCTTTCCTCGTGTCTTCTAAATTGTATTTATTTACTTGAATCAAATCATTGACTGATGGACAAAACTTGGAAACCTTGTTCATCTCGACTCATAACCATTACACACTTCCTACATGGAGTTCCACCAAAGATTTATTGTTCCTCTTTGGTTGGTTAAGGTGCCCCTCAATTTCTTGTTATTAAGTGGTGCACCATCCATTCATGAAGGGCTATATGAGGATTGGTATCCTTGTAATGGTTAATAAGCTAGAATATTATTCAATTTGTATTTTTCATGCTACCTAAATTCATTTATTCTCCCCTTTATTTCCCACTTTTAGTTCTACCTTTCTTGGAATATGACACTCTGTGGCATGCCATGCCCCGACTTAATGATGATTGTGTTGTAATTATCTTATTACCTACTTGGCCCTTGTTGCAACACCCAATAATGCCTTTCAATAATTTTATGTTGGAATATGACACTCTATGGCATATCATGCCCCAACTTAATGATGATCATATTGTAATTATCATATTACCTACTTCTTGGTCCTTTTTGCAACACCCAATAATGCCTTTCAATAATTTTATCTTGTTCTTTCCTTGCAATTTCAAGAGACTTACTAGTAATTTGTGTTATTGCCACAACCGGCGTAAACCCTTGTGCTTGCTTTGTTGTCCATGATAATATCTCGCCTTTTCCTTGCAAGTAGTCTTTCTGATTAATTGTTCTTGTCTTCCATTTGTAGTGTTTTAATTGTCTTTTGTTTTTAAAATCTACTTAGTCCTTTGTTTATTTTGTTTAAGGATTTCCTCAACACTTGTTGTACATCATACCTAGGGAGAAAGCCTCCCTGTTTTAGTTTCTTTTCCTTCAATTTCCAATTGCATTTCTTTGGATTCCTTCTTTTGCCTCAAGTAAGGATTTGATTTTCCATTTTCTCGTTTTCTATATTTTGTAACAAATTCTTGGTTCTTCCCTTAAATATTTCCACTCACTAAACCTATGGTCCTAATGCTCTTCCTTACTACATTTATCCTCTAAGCCTCCCTTTTAACCTAAGATCGTAGAGCTCCTCCTTAGTACCTTTGTCCTCTAGGCCTCCCTTGGCCAGGGTCGCTCTGCAAGTGCCTACCTTGTAGCCCCCTCTTGCCCATTCCTCTTCTCACATGCCCATCTTGGCGAGGCCTTACCATCTAGGCAGCTCTAGAACTAGTGTAGGCACACCTCTGATTATCTACGCACCCGAGAGAAGCTTCAACAACCGCAATCTGATTGATACCTCCCACATAAATAAAAACTCCAAACACAACCTAGCAAGCCAAAATATAATGTAGTCATTGAGAACCATGGGTAAAGTCCTAAGGAAATCCCATGGTGGTTGGGCCGACTAGAACAAACCAACAAGGATGTGATATGATATCAGTGGTTGAAATATAAATCCAAAGCCCTCGCGTTGTTAACTCTAGCTCCAAAACTACCAACGCTACCCCGTAAAATTATAGTAGCAACAAAACCTCTAGAATGAGCCAAAGGTAAGCTAAAAAGACTTGATTCCACTTCAAATAAGCTCAAGGACAAACCAACTGAACTAGAAGCTCCCTAAACCCCCACCAAAATGCACATAAATACGACTACTCTAAGGGCTGAAGAGCTAGCTTAGTGGGCTGGGGGAGAGGGCAGGCACAGTTCCCTTTGGCCAAGCCACTCAACCCCCCATCAAAGCAACAAAACCCCAACAACCCCATATTGGAACAAAGAAATAAAACTGACAAGAATACCAATTGGAATCCAACACTTTTGGAGACTTACTTTACAACCATACACCTTAGAAACTATAAGACCATACCGGGGGATAAAGCCACAAATCCATATTTTCTATAGGCATAAGAATTCTAGGTCGAGTTCTGAAACCAGTCTTGTATGTCGATTGCATACACAAGCATTACATGATCAATTACCCCTCCATAAATTGCCAAGAAATAGCTCCATATTCCAGGATCCCAATTGAATTTCCACTAAACTGATCTTCCCCCATTATTGTCACCCCAAACTCTAAAGATACCATCCCCAAAAACCACTCTCGATGTGAGTAAACTATGAGCCCAATGCAATTTAGCTTCCTTCTTGATTGAGGTAGGATGAGTTCAAACCACCCCCGCACCCTCGTCACCCCCCAAATCGCACACTAGAATTACCACCACGCAACCAACATAATAACTTCACAACATGTGTTTGCACCTTGACGAAGTTATCCAATGCCTCGTCCATTAAATTGACCTTACTGCACATTAACCTCGACATAATCCCTCGCACGAGGTTGGCAAGCGGATTCCACACCACCTTTCTTAATTGACAAGACGGTTGGTGGGGTGGCAAGCACCCTCCCTAATCCCCATACTCCCTTGTTTTGACACCCCCATCAAGGATTCATGAACAATAATTTATTTGAATTGTAATTACAAGTTATTGTTATGACATGCATCCATTCAACATATTAGTATGTCCATAAACATGGTTTCATATATTTTAGGTTTACTATTTAGCATTAGAATTTGTAATATATAGGTTTTTAAATTTAGTTTTATTATATTTTTTCATAAAATTTAAATTTGCTATTTGAAAAATTAATTAAAATTTTAAATATAGAAAAAATATTTAGCTAGACCTTTTAACATTATTTTCAATTTTTTTGTCACATGTCATTCATTTGCAAGAAGCTATATAAGACCAAATGACTAACTAGTAGTAAAGTCAATCTTCAATCTTTTCACTAGAAACACTTATCAATGTCTTATCTCATAAGTCTAGTCCCTGTCACTCAAGTTAGAAATTGTGTTTTAGGAAAAATTGCATAAAAAATTATAACTTACATTGGTCAATGCTAAATTAAATAGTAATTCTACCCATAAGAGTGGGAAGTAACTAGTGGTAAGTATATTTATTCACAACTTTTTCCTATCCATTTTTTTATATAAAGATTTCTTAAATTATAGTGGGAAGTACCTGGTGGTAAATATTTAATTTACCAAAATATGAGTAGCTTTCAAGGATTTTATTTTTGGATGAGTTTCTTGCAAAGCTTAAAAATAAAATATCACTACACAAATATTTAGAAATCATGCATGAATATTGCAACCATATCCATAATTAATGACACAAAATATGTGAGATAGTTATTCACATGGCATTATATTGTGCAAAGGCTGCAATAAGACTTTCTAATTATCATCCAATTAAATGATTACAATAGTTTTTTAATAATATTGAAAAATAAATATATTTTTTCAAAGTTAACCTTAAAGTTGTCATCTAATTAAATAAAAAATAATTTTTCAATAATATTGAAAAATAAATATATATATTATCATTGAATTAAATGATTGAAAATTAGTCTTTCAATAATATTGAAAAATAAATATATATTTTTCAAAGTTAAGCATTCTAAATTGTATGAAGCAGTACTATGCGAATAAATTCCCATGAAAAAAAAATAAATCAATTATTAATAGAGAAATATATTATCAATTTTTTTGGAATAATAAACATAGTGGGGAATTTTTATTTTATATCTTTTTTAAAAGGATTTTAGATTTCATTTTTAATCGTGTATATGATGATATTATTACACCTCTAAATGGTAAGATTATATCACTAAATTAATAATTTCAAATATATTATTACCAGCTTATATCCATTTTAATTTTAGATCTACTAAATGTTTAGAGGGATTAAATCTCTTTTCACTTTACAAGAGATTTGCATCTCTAGAGATTTTATCTCTCTAAACACTTGGTAAATAAGGAATTAAAATAAATATAGATTAGTTTAATTTTCTCCTTTAAATAAGCTATATTCCACATTATTACTATAAATCTTTATTAAAAAAAAAAAACAAAACAAAAAATGAAAAACTACAACTTATACTTTTAGCGAACACTACTAAATTCCAAAATCCTTCATTGATTTATATAAAAACAAAAATTTCTTGCCAAATACTACTAAAAATAAAATTTTTACTTTCTTCATAAGCAGCCATCCAAAAACTGCTAAATTCTTGAAAAATCATTTTATGATTTATATAACAAAAGAGTTTCTTTAGCAAACACTCTAAATTCCAAAACACTCATATCACTTATTTAAAAGCAAAGTTTCTTTACCCAACACTACTAAATTTAATTTAAAATATCAAGGTTTTTTTCTTCATTCCAGCGATCATAACCTCCATGCAAAAAGGGTTGAATCTTTTTTTCAATGGAGATTCACAAAATAAGATTATAGATCTTTGGGGGATATTTAAGAAGCAATATGCTTTTTCTTTTTCTGTCATAGTCCTCCTCTATCATATGGTGGGTTGAATCTTCACTAAACGCGGCTATAAATTTCATCAATGTCCATTCAGTCGACATTTTTCGAAAAGCGCTCATCCTTTTCCTTGGTCATACCTCTCGATCATGAGCTCCAGCTCCGGTTGAAGATTCATGGTTATAAATTCTGGTCCCCATTTTGTTTGGTGATTTCTTTAAGGTCACTCTTCTTCTTTTCTCTTCGTCATTGTCATCGATCATGGGTTTTATTACAAACTGTGCTTCCATCATTTTACGAATATAATTTAATAAAAAAATAAGTGTCATCATCAATTCTGGCTTCTGAAACGTTGGTGTTTGGGTTCTGGACTCCAAAATTTTACAAAAAGTTTCACCTATTATATTATAGACATTGACAGATACTTATTAAACTCATAAGAAAGTGCCCACTTTTAGAATATGGCGGTGGTATGTAATAGGAGTGGCGTTTTCGTATTAGATAAACCTCACTGACAACTGAGAACGATGGTGGCCCCAACTTCAACTCTTCTCTTTTTTCTTCGCATGATAGACTCATGCAGAGCCAATTTAGTGTTAGAAGTCTTAGACCTGAACCTATTTTGTTTTCTTGGCGCTGAAGTTATGGATTCTATAGTCAGGCGTCATGGATGTTGCTATTATATTTCTCTTCTTCTATGCTGCATTAAGGAAACCGAAATCCGTGTAAGTTGCAATCCTCCGGGTCCTGTGGTTACCTGTGCCAACGGATCCACCAACTGCACAGTCTCTAACGCGTATGGGGTATTTCCCGATCGAAGCACCTGCAGGGCTGCACAAGTTGTTTTCCTTCCACCGAAGAGGAGCTTATTGCTTCGGTTGCCAATGCCACCAGCAAAAATCAGAAGATGCGAGTTGTCACCCGATACTCTCACAGTATTCCCAAATTGGTGTGCCCAGGCGGGATTCGGGTCTCATAATCAGCACTCGGGATCTGAACCGCGTGATTTGGGTGAACGAATCGAGCATGAGAATGCATGTGGACAGTGGTTTGCCTCTCAAGGAACTCATCGACGCCGCTGCCAAAGTGGGGCTTGCGTTGCCTCATTCTCCATACTGGTTGGGTTTTACCGTTGGCGGCATGGTCGGCACCGGAGCTCACGGGAGTTCCCTCTTCCGTAAGGGCAGCGCAGTGCACGAGTATGTGGTTGGTATTTAATGAAATCAATTTAAAAAATTTTATTTTAAAAAATGTAAGAAATTACTAGATTTTTTTAAAGTTTTATTTATGTGTTTTAAATTTTTTAAGAAAACTAATTTTAAATAATTTTAATTTTAATCAGTTAAAAGGTTAAGAAAATTATAAGGAAAACAAATATTTTAGAAAAAAATATAGGGAAAAATGATTTTTTTAATCCCACCAAAATGACAAATCCTTTGAATGAGAGAAGAGAACTCAAATTCTTTGGCAAGAGGAATGCCTTGGAGTAAACCATAGGCTTCTGCCTCATTATTTGTCATCTTCCCCAAGTCCCATGAATACTCTAAAACTTGGATTTCTCTCAGGCCATAAAGGACCCCTCGCCCTCCTGCCACCTCTAGATAAAGGGTTGAAATCTATGTCAAAAGTAGTTATATACTTTTAAAACACATTTATTTATATATATATATATATATATATATATATATATATATTAGAGTTTGTTTATTAATTTTCCATGTCTATTCAATCAATTTTCTTATTACATCATTAGGGGTGTCTATTTTGGAAGATGACTTCCATAATTTTAATTTAATTATCAATAATTATTAGGTAGATGGTAGGGATTTTTCCTCCATAAAATATTCATATAATATTTTTGATAGTATTTATGATAAAATATTTTTAATAATATATTTCTTTTGTAAAATCATCTCTTCCTTTATCCCTCCTAATGGTCTAGCCAAGAATGGACATCCTTATGCCATCCCCACTTAAGTTGAAGGTGGTTTTGGCTACAGTATGGAGTAATTTTAGGAAGCCCCTTGTCCTCAATGTTGTTTAACCCCTTCTTATGCAGTAGATACCTGGTCATAGACACACTTTCAATAGGGGAAATGCTTGCTTTTATGAGGAGGATATGATATAGTGTATTTCCTTTACTTTTGAGATTATAGGTTATACATTGCTTTTGAAAATATCATATATTTCTTCACAACTCTCTTAAAACATTACATCCTCAAACCTCACATCCATATAAAATAAAAAAGAGTAACGAAAATATCAAAGAGGTTTTTTTTTAAATCTCATATCCAAATATCTACTGATTTACACTTGTTTTCAAGTTCGTAGGTTTGAGAGGATTTATATGGATTAATGATAATTCCATCATTCTTAAAGTGTTTTTTAATGTGGATTTGAATTTGTTTGCAGAGGAGAATCAAGAAGCAAGCAAGAATGATAAATGGAAGTGTGTTTCATCAAAATCACAGGTATTGATTCTTGTCGATGCAGGAATGGGATTGAAAAACAATGAATTAGTATTTTCAAGCTACCCAGTGATTGGATATCAATACAAACTTCAAGCTTTTGGATCATGCTTAGCAAGCATTGAGGATGCATTCTTGACTACATGTCCTTGGGATCCTCGGGTAAATGGAGAATTCTTCCACCAGACTACAGTTAGTATTGGTATATCTAAGATAAGGCATTTTCTCTCAGATGTGAAAAAAATAAGAGACATGGTTCCAACAAGCCTTTGTGGCACCGAGCTATATAGTGGTTTTATGATGCGTTATGTGAAGGCTTCTAATGCTTACTTAGGAAAACAAGAGGATTCAGTGGATGTAGATATTACTTATTACCATTCTCATGATCCAAACACCCCTCGACTATATGAAGATGTGTTAGAGGAGATTGAACAGATGACTTTGCTCAAATATGGAGGACTCCCCCATTGGGGAAAGAATCGTAATCTTGCATTTGATGGTGTTATGAGAAAGTACAATAATTCTAAGGAGTTTTTAAAAGCAAGGGTCAAATATGATTCCAAGGGACTCTTCTCAAGTGAGTGGACAAATGCTTTTTTGGGAATAGGGAAAGAAGGAGTTGTTATAACAAAAGATGGTTGTGCTTTGGAAGGTCTATGCATATGTTCACAAGATGTTCATTGCTCTCCTACCAAGGGCTACTTTCGTAGATCAGGAAGAGTTTATATTGAAGCACATGTATGTAGAAAGGAAAACACTTAAACTCCTACTTATAGATTATTAATGGTAATATATGCACATGATACTCTTGAAGTTGTATGAGTTAATGGTTATTAATTTAAATAAATGAATAATAATTATTTTATGTTTGAAAATATTAGAAGAAAATCAATTATTGGAATTGTTTTATTATGTCATTAATGAGAATTTGTTTTTATTTTAAGTTTATTTTACTTTAAAATGTTTCATAAATGAAAAGAGAAAAAATGATTCCAAATTAAAACTAGTGACTAATGTAAGCAAGTGTGATATAATTTGATTAAATGTTTGAACTAAAATGTTTACTAAATTTTAAATTAAATAAAAATTTTAATTAAAAAGAATGTTTTTGACAATGAAATCAATGCATTTTAAAATAATTAAAATTTTCAACTTAAGTGTTGTAGATTTATATCATTATTCATTCTTGGGCCTCTATTGCCCAAGTTACTATTGTTCAACCACTCCCAGTTGTTAAGTCACTTTCAGTATCAGCAAATATCTAAGTCATATACTCGTAAAAGTATAGAAGGTCTCCATTGACTTCTTGTTGATAGGTATGCTTTTATTGACTCTAACAAATTGGTCTGAGAATAAATCTAGAGTAGCACCTTGGCCCTATTACATTATGGATAGGTGACTTTGTGCCCAACATTGATTTTCATCATTGGTGCTTGACTAGATGGTTTTATTTATGTTCAACGTTAGCTTCCAATATTACACATTGGGATTCATGTAGTACTTTGGGTTCCATTTTTTTCGCATTGGAAAAATTCCTCACCTCTATCAAGAACATTCATTATTGGTTGTTATTCAAAAGGATTCCATATGGTGCATGCAAGAGATGCACTAGTTGGGGTTTCATTCAATATTTTCATTTAAGTCCTTCCAAATCATTCTCCTAATTCCACCAAACTACCATTAGTATTGGTATATCTGAGATAAGGTATTTTCTCTTAGATGTGAAAAAACTAAGAGACATGGTTCCAACCAGACTTTGTGGAATTGGGTTGTATAATAGTTTTTTGATGTGTTATGTGAAGGCTTCTAATGCTTACTTAAGAAAATAAGAGGATTCGATGAATGTAGTTATTACTTATTATAGTTCCCTTAATCTAAACATCCCTAAGCTCTACGAAGATGTGTTAGAGGAGATTGAGCAGATGGCTTTGCTCAAATATGGAGGCCTCCCCGCTAAAGAAAGAATCACAATCTTGAATTTTATAGTGTTATAAGTAAATACAAAATTCTAAATAATTTTTAAAAATAAGAGCCAAATATGATCACAAGGAACACTTTTCAAGTGAGTGGATTGATAATTTTTTGGGAATAGGAAAAGGAGTTTTTATAACAAAATATAGTTGTGCTTTAGAAAGCCTATATAAATGTCACAAGATTATGCTCCTACCAAAGGCTATTTTTGTAGATCAAGAAGAGTTCATAATGAAACGCGCCCTATAAAGAAAAATACTTGAACTCTTACTTATAGACGATTAACGATGATATGCACATGATGCTCTTAAAGTTATATGGGTTAATGCTTCAAAAAAAAAAAAAAAAAATATTAATTATTTAAATTGGAAAGTTTTAAAAGAAAATCATGTATTACTAATTTTTTTTATTATGTATAATAAGAATTTGTTCTTATTTCAAATTTATTTTTACTTTCAAATCTTTTCATAAATGTAAAAAGAAAAGAAAAAAACGCACAAAATTAAAATTAGCCATTAATTTAAAAACATGTGTGATATAATTGGATTAAAGGTTGAAAAAATAGTTATGAAATATTAAATTAATTTAAAAAAAATGTTTTTTTTAGGTTTGGCAATATTACATTTTTATCATGTGAATATATCACTTCAATTTTTAACAAAGCACCAGATCATCGTCTATCCAAGACCCTAGATGTTTTTGAAATGAAATTTTAAAATAATGATTTTTTTTGTAAGCTTGGATCTCCAATATATTGCTCTGATCCGTCTATCCAAGACCCTAGCTGTTTTTGAAATGAAATTTTAAAATAATGATTTTTTTTTTGTAAGCTTAGATCTTCAATATATTGCTTGGCGGGGAATTGAATGAGTGACTTCACATCAAAAAGTGCTTTAACAAAACAACCAATCACCATCTATTCAAAACTGGGTGGACATATTAAAAAGATTTTTAAATCAATTATTTTATATTAGAAATTTTTAATTTTTTTATTATAAATTATTAAATAGTTTAAAAGAAAAATTAATTAAAATAATTAAAAGAATGAAATAAATAAAATTAAAAATCAGAAATCAACAAAAATATATATAACAAAACAAGGGTATCCAAAATTTATAATGTTAATAGGTGAAATTATATCTAATTCTTAAGGATTTATGCTCTACCATGGGTATGACTATTAACGCTGACAAAACAAAAGTTATGATTATCAAATCCAAGAAGGACACTTACGCTAATTTTATGTATGACAATAGTAACTTGGAGGAAGTATCTTCTTACAAGTACCTAGGAATTGATATTCATCACAAGCTCAACTGGAACTATAACATGGAGAAAATGATTAATGGGGGTGGAAAGCTTATTTCGGTCTTGAAAATAATTGTAAAACGACAAACCTGGTAATGTGGGATAGAAAGAAGTTCCTCTTTGAAACTTTAGTCACTCCTATTATCTTATATGGATGTGAGGTTTGGGGTTGCATCATCTCTAGAGAATCCTGGAGAAAGATTGAGCAAATCTAGAAGCGTTTTATAACGTAACCTCAAAATTAAAAACAATACACCCTATCATATTCTCCTTATAGAAGTGGGTCTTTCCCCTATCGAGAGCCTAGCTATGACTAGGCTTCTATTTTACAAGCACAAACTCAATAACTTAGGAGACCATAGACTTCCTAAGCTAGCTTTAAATTCCAGCCAAAACCACCTAAGGCTCAAACGAGGTTGGTATAAAGACACCAGGGCCTAGTTAAACCATTGGGTGATCGACAAGAATGTTGCATTGCAAAACATTAATAACATTAAAAATATTGTTACTTCTAAGTTCAAAGAAAAAATGTGGTGTGAGAAAAATTTAGCAATTAAAAGAAAATTAAGATATTATAAAGAGGTCATCAACCCCACCCTAGAAGATCAAAAATATCTCTCTGTTTTAACTAGCTCAAAGAAGAAAATTAATATAGCCAAGATTAGAACGAACTCTCATGAGCTCCATAGTGAAACGGGTTGTTGGGCAGTTCCTAAAACACCATGGATGGAAAGGATCTGCCATCTCTGTGAGAATATGAACATCGAGGATGAAAATCACTTCCTCTTAGAGTGCCCCGCGTACAACCACATTAGATCTCAATTTCATAATCTTTGTTGCAATACTGACCTTCCTAGCCTTTTACGATGTCAAAATTATAGTGAGCTCGAGAGGCTTCTCTCCAAACTTTTTGAGCATAAGAATAAAATCTTAAATCAAACTAAATAATTCATTTCTTTAGATCTGATAGACCAAAGTTTGGTCTCAATAAACATTAAACATCATAGATTGTTATATGAATTTTATAGTTTTATTAATTTAATTTTGTTTTATTGAAAATATTTTGTTTTTGAAAATTTGAATCATATTCCTGGCAAAGCAACTAAATAGCTTGATGAATTTATTTATTTATTAAATATCTTAACAATGGTATAATAAATATAAAAATTAAAAATAGCTATCGATATGGTTCCTAATCAACACGAATGAGACATCGCTATATTAAATGTTAAGTAAGCCACTTTAACAATAAACATTAATGAAGCTTTTTTCGCATTTTAATTTAAAAAAATCATTATTTGGTCTGACATCGAAGTAAATAATCATTCAACATTTTATAATTTCTTTTTTTTTTTTTCTGAATTTAGACTAATTCTATTGAGTAAAATATAGTACAATCAAGAGAAACAAGAGACCGGCAGACCGGAAATGATGAAACCATCAACCTCGGTCCCAGAGAAAAAGAGAATCAATCTCGAAGCTACATCAAATAACTTGAGAGCAAAGGCTGACTAACTGACTTTTACCCCACAGGGGCAGAAACTTCAACACAATGTTTTTTCCCTTTCTTTTTATTGACTTTTGTCCAGCCATCATGGGGAGTATGAGCTAAAACAACTTGAAGACTGGAATTCTCTATCTTCGGGATCTCCTTTTCTGATTCAGAGGAGGAAGTCTCATGGGCGCGTTTCTGGGAGATTGCTGTGACAGAGGTGTGCCCCTGAGCATCTGTGGACGGATCCATCGGCTGAGGCGCCTGGTCCGGTTCTGAATCGCTTTCCTCATCCTCCGAGCTTGGGGAGTCAGAGCTCCCTGCTGGCGGCGGAGAACAGGGGGTCCAACGCTTGGGTTTGGATTTTGCAAAGTTGCCTTTTTTCGTTCTTGCAGTCAGCGATGGGCAGGAGTTCTGCAGGTGCCCTGTTAGGTGACAGTGACGGCATCGGAAGGCAGTGTTTTCGTAATCTAGGATCTGGGTCCAAACAGTGTCATTGATCTTGAGATTGATTTGCTCTGGCAGTCCCTTGCTTAAATCTAGCTCCACACATATTCTAGCATATGTATAAAGACCTTGCTGTTCCCTCCAGTAATCTCCCATTAAAAAGCTGCCCAAGGTGTTGCCTATTTGCCTGTATACTGCTGTGTGCCACAGGTGTACTGGAAAATTTGGAAGTCTGATCCAGACAGGGGCTTTAGTGATGACTGCAGAAGCTGGGTCAAAATCTGGGAACCATGGAGTTAAGAAGAGTCCTGCTGAACCCATGAACCAAGGGCCTTCTTCTAAGGCCTTTTCGTAGTGCTTGGGATTGTCGAACAGAACTATAAAATATCCCTTTGCACAGAAATAAACCTTGCAGTGGTGAGTCCAGTTGTCATTGATCCAGTCATAAAGATCCTTTGAGCGAGGCCAGAGCCCATTGAATCTGCAGATGATGGCCCTTTCAGCGAATTTTTGAATGTCGTCTGCAAGGTCAGAGTGGGAGATCTCAACAGAGGGAACCTCTTCCAACTTGTCAACCAAAAAAGGCTTGGGTTTGGGAGGTTCAGGGGAAATGGGTATCTCAGAGCGGACTGCAGCTTTGTAGGAGTATGGAGGAGCAGAAGAGGATTGACCTGCAGCTCCACCTCTCAAGCGAAAGGAAAACACTAAAGAGCTATTGTTTTTTATGCTGTAAAAAGAGAGAGGAAGAGGATCATCGAGTTGTTTACCTTGGAAAATAAGTCTCTGTAGGGCTGAGGGGATCCCAAGTCGGTGTTCCAGATTTTCTTTGAGGTTCTGCACCAGATCTGATGGGTATACCCATTGCAGAATGGTCTTGCCAGAGATCTGTGCGATTTGAACCTGAAAGGGGGCAGAGGAATTTTCAAGAGATTTCTGGAGCAGCACAGGGCCTGAGTCTTTTGGGTCTCCCATCTCTTGACGCAAAGGAGGCTGAAGGGGAGAGAAAATCTTCTGCCTAAGGTAGCTTTCGCTCCAACTCAGATCCGCTGCAAAGGGAAGGGCAACAGATCTGTAGAGAGGCCATTGATCAGTGGAGGGGCCTGAGCTGCCATGGCTATGCGCGCCTGTGCACACCGCATGGAGGTTCGCAGCTTTCTTCGGCTCAACATCCGCATGGAGCTTCATCTCGGGTTCGCCCTTCTCCTCGTTGTTTTGCCCAGGAAAGCCGAGTCGATCTGCTGAGGAGAGTCGGAAAGGGAGCAGGGGAGCGAATGGAAAGACCCTAAATCGAGCTTCCCTTTCAGCGGCATGGCCGCGCAGAGGCCAAGCGGCGGCCGAGGACAAGGAGGCGACGGCGGCGGCAGCTTCGCAGCTAGGGTTCGGCTTCGGCTCCGATTCTCCGCTCAATGCCTGCTTATCAGGTATTAGGGTATGCTCCGGCCTTCTGTTCTGGAATCGAACTTCCCTTTCATCGGCAGAGAGCCGAGGCCAAGCGGCGGCCAAGGGCATTGAGGCGACGGCGGCTGTAGGGTTCATCTTCGGCGCCCAATTTTCTCCCAACATTTTATAATTTCATAATACTTTGGAAAATCAATTTGGTAATAGGTGATATTTACCATCAATTTTATATAATAGTGAGTATTTGGTGGCTTAGTAGTCTTAAGAGTTAGTTCAATTGGTTAAATAAGTGCCTCGCCATTTGGGAGGTCACAAGGTCAATTCTCCCCGAAGCCCTTGGGGTTAGGCCTAGCTATTGGCCATAGGGCTTGATACCCTTTGATAGCCACACAGTGACCCGCGGACACGTGACCAAAAAAAAACTAGTATCTAGTGGCTTAGTTAAATTGAGATATTTTGTTAGGTGTAATTTTGCATCTTAATCTTCATATTTTATGCCATAATTTTATGGATATAATTGCAATATTCATGCATTAAGTTCACATGACATTTTGTTGTATAAATGTGTCAATAACAATTATTACATAATAATTTTAAATATTAATAAAAATTAATAAAATTAAATCCATAATATTAAAATATAGGGAAGCCTAAAAAAAATTCGTCAATAATAAAGTAATATTAGGTTAAAAGAAAAATCAAATACTTAATATCAAGCAAATTTTAACTTTACATTGTTTAATTTTTTCTTTTTGAAATGTTATTTGTTATATGATAAAATTATATATATATATATATATATATATATATATATATATATATATATATATGTATGTAAGCTTGGTAGGACTCTCCGATTTTCATGTTTACATGTCCATTATTCACCCCACTACAAGGGGAGGGTAGCACAAGATTCAAACCCAAGATCTCTGGTTCAATGAAACTTCATTTGCACGTCCATTGCCACTTGAGCTACCCCAAGCGAACAAAAATAAAAATATTGTTATATAATATTAATAATTTAATTTTTCGAAATGTTATTTTTTATATAATACAAATTAAATAATTAAAAATCATAATAATTTGTGAAAAAATATTTTAATTTTAAATTAAAAATATTTAATATTACTAAACATTTAAATGATATAACCATATATATCGTTAATATGTAGACATATGAATGTAGTTGGATTGATCGACATGGCATTTTCCGCTAGTGTTATAAGTGTCCCCATTAAAAGAACAATATTTATGTAATAAGTTTCAAACAAAAACCATAATACATAATATGCATGAACTATGTAAATGTTCAAAAATTACATTCAATATCATTATGTAAACAAATTAAACTTTGGATAGTTTCACCAAAAGAAGTCATTGTCAAAACACAATGTCATTACAAATATAAACATAAAAGCAAAAACTTTAAATATTTACGATTTTTATTTCTTTAGCATCTTTCCAGATGTCATATACTCTATCCCATTCCACCATCGATGAATCAAGCCCGGTTAGGGACACTTGCATCAAGGCATCCAATGTAGTTAATAAGAGTTTTGTTTTGCAGACATCCTTTATTATGTTTTGTCTTGAGAATCCTCTCTCACATGCGACTGTACTTGCAGGAATAGTAAGAATTGTGTGGCATAACTTTGACATGTTAGGAAAATTTGTATGCAAGGTTGTAACATAAAAATTCCTCCAAGCATCTTTCATGGATGATCCCTGATAGTTAACACGAAATGTGTCAACAAATGGATGCAACTCTTTCAAATAAGCTTCAAAATCAAATGTTCTTTTGTTTTCTTCACTTTCACAATAAGATGTTGAAAGTGTTGAAAAATATTTTCAAGCCAACATTTTGAATTTTGTTATCTGCCATGAACATCCTCTAAATAATGGCAAGGGATAAATAACTTTGCTGATTTGAAAAATGAAAGATCGGGGAATCTTAAAATCAAAATCTCTACAAGAGCTTGAACATGATATTTTGCAAGTTGTTTGCAACTCTCTACTGAACCTTCAATACAAGGTTTCCATGATTGTTTTTGTATATCAACACAATCACCATATGCATGTGGAATTTCTACAAATCGTAATTCATGCCTGTGAACAAGCCCCTCCTTATCACAAATTTCTAGAAAGAAAAATTTAGAGGCATCTAAAAAATTAGATAAATAACATGTGCCATCTGCAATGTGTCACTTATTAAAAAGCACCTTTTTAAAGTGTTTACAGTGACATCTATGGCTGCCCCTAAAGAGGTGACATCAACGTACTCTTCTTGGAATTGCTTATTCAACATGTTTAATTCACACATTATATCTACAAGCATATGTAAACAAAATTGTACTGAAAAGTTCCTTGCCTTATCATACCATGAGTCTTTTTATTTTTTATTTTTCCACAATGTTAATATGGGAGACATGTAACAACCATGGTGAAAATTCCATGTAATAAAAGTTAAAAACAATAACCACGATTGTTGGGACACGTATTCTAAGCTGAATGTTGGACAAGACATCCTAGTGTGGGTGTTCATTTGGTTGTTTATGGCTAAGGAAATTGGCAAAGGCAATTACTAAGGCTTTGGAAAGGCGCGAGGCATTTATTGGCACTCTATTTATGAAAATAATAGAAATTAGGAGACAAAGAGGTGAAAGGTCACAGGTTGCATGTGAGGAGGAAAATGAAGGAAAATAATGTAAAATGAAGAAAATAGAGGCCTCATCCAAAAAGGCTTTTGAGGATCAGTTGGTAGCCTTTTGCCAGTTTAGCTTTGGAGCTCTCTCGTTATTCTCTTTCTCTCTCACTCTTGGACACTTAGAGTTTTTTGGAGCACTTTAGCATTGGAGAAAGAAAGGCAAAGAAGGAAAGAAGAAGCAAAGACCAAGTATGGAAAGGTAGGATCAAGCAACTACAATAGGCTTCATTGCAGGTATTGACTTGCATGTGTATTTTCCTTGCTAGATTTGGCATGCATGGGATTGCATGTGTTTATTTTCTACCATGGCATGGGTTTTTCTAGGTGTGACCTTATTTTTATTTTAACCTTGCCATTTCCTGATAGCTTTGATGAGATGGGTTCTCTCATATGGTTTATGTGGGATGGTTGGATTGGATTTGAAGCTGAGTGGGATGGATAACCGAATTGGAAAACACATGGTCTAGTGGTCCCTGAACTGCATTGAGGATCACAAATCCACTGGCCTAATAACCCTTGAACTAGACTGTGGGTTGCAGTAAAGCCAGATTGTGTGCCTTGATGGTCCTAGGAATCCTTGCCGATGAATGGTGGGATATATGGTAAAGCTAAGAGGTGGATTTTCTCTCCGTTGGGCCTAGTGATCCCAGGATGGGATGCACGGTAAATCCTGGAGAGTATGTCTTGGTGTAGGGCTTAGTGATCCCTGGATTGGACTGTGGGTGTGCGATAAAGCCTGAGAGACTAGGAGGCACTCAAATTCTTCACGATGTAGGAGGAGAACTCTTGTGGCATCCATGTTGATTGGTGTTTTTGGTGTGTTCTATGAGTCCCACATTCATGCTGTGAATATGACACGGGGGTGATTGGCCGAAGAGATACTTGGATCAGCCAATCTATGGTTGGGTGGAACATGGTAGTCCCATCTCTAGTTGGTTCATTGCATTCATTAATGAGAAATTCATTCCCTTGATTTTCATGTGTAAATGTATTGATGTATATGTGGATTTTGATGGCTGATATGTTTATGGTATTTCTGTTCCTATTATGTTAGTTATATGTATATTTTATGACAACAACTATGTATGGATCTCAGCATGTTTTTAATTGTATATGAATGGATAATGTGTCTATGACCTAATAGATGATAATGCAGAAAATGACATGAAGGAACAATGGTTCATAGAAATTCTCAAATAAGTATGATATCCCTACACTTAATTATGTTGTTTACACCTGTAGGTTACATGTTGATGATATGTTTGACGAAATGCCTATCATGGCTAGTAGGGGTCTAGCTATGGTCTTGTTCAAGTTATTGCTTTTGAATTATTGTTTCCCTGTATTTTTACTGATTTCAAGCTATCACTCCATTATGGGTAGTGGGCTAGGCTCTGGGCTTGAAAAAGTGGCTTAAATCTCGGGGTCGCTGGCACAAGACTAACAATTTTGGTCTCTGGTCACTGGCAAGCAAGACTATGAGAGCGACTTTAGGTTGTTGGTCGGTCCCTTTCCCATAGCATGAGAGGAACTATGGCCTAAGAGACCCAGAACAATAGTGGGACACAGGGACAGACTGTCGGAGCGAATGACTTGTCTCCTTAGGGTTTTGTTTATGATGTTGGATGACTATGTGTGATGTTCCATTGATTCCACTTCCTTAAGGTAACATAGGAGGTCAAATTTGATCATATTAGGCTCTTGTTTCACGTTTAACCCAGTTGGCATGGTTACTTGGGTGGATGTGGGAGGAAGGTGTTACAAAGTGGTATCAGAGCAAGGTCAACTCTCGGAATGGATGGGCTTTGTGTGTTGGTCATGCATGAATGTCAGTTGCATATGTGTCTCTTACACTTGCATTTCATGAGCTTGTTACATTTGCTTGTTGATTGGTTATGGTTGTAGTAAGGTTGTCATGAGGAACTTGATGTTGATTTTGTGGAATGCATCGTCATGAGTATATGGCTGGTTACATATTGTTATGTGTTTCTTACATGTTGTTGTATGTCACTTTATTACATCCTTGTATGTTAGGTTTAATTCTTTTATGTTTGATTACATGTATCTGTCTTGTAGGTTGGTTATAAGTATTGATCGCTTACGTTTGACTACATGCATTCATGCGTATGTGTAGTTGATTAGACATTGCTTATGCATGTTGATGGTTGCATGTGGCAATGTGTATAATGGAGTAGTGGTTGTTTTCATGCATGAGGTCATGGTTTTTGTGGTTGATATGGTCATGTGTTGATGACCATACTCTAGCTAGAATGAGGTGTATGTGGTTTGGTACTCATATGTTATATGCAGTTGTTATGCATGTATGGTCTTGGTTATGGTTATGCATGAATAGTAGGTCAAACATGCCTTGTGAATTCATGGTATGCAATTTAGGTCATCAGGGTGATATTGTTATGTTATGATGCTAATGGGTTGGCTGAGATAGAGTAGGAGATGCAGATCATTAAAGTGAAGTTGCAACATTGGATCTCGAGGCAAGAGCATGTCGTCATATAGGTATGTAGGTTAAGGATTGTTGTGTGCATTAGGGTTATATACATTAGATTACATGTCTTTTTATGTTATGTTACATACATGATAAATGATAGTTGTTTAGTATAGTCATATGCACATGAGTCGGATAGTCAAGAATGATCATACCCTATGGTTGTGTGAATTGCTATTGTTGTTATATGTTATTAACTTGATGATTAGGGTTATTTCATTGAGATATTGATGTTGTAATTTGAATTGGTCATATGCGTGATGGTTATGTTCATTGAATTGAAGATATTAGTGCTATATGTATTGTGTTAACCTAGTTTGACCTATGAAAATGGTTATGATTACAATATTCAGATATGAACTAACATATTTGTCATATGGTGTCATACTAATCTAGACTGATCGTACATATCTGATTGCTATGCATGAACAGCAAATGCTTATGAGCTTATGATGTGAACATGTTAGTTAGTTACTATTATGAATATCGTGATTTACGTTTGAATTGATATGTTGTGAAGTTGTATTGCGCTAACCTAGATTGATTGTGCAAATAAGGTATCCTCCCCTGAAATACACTTAGGTATGAGTTTGCTTATGTAGTATATTGGGTGCTTCATTGTTAATTATGTCATCTATTTGGTGTTTGAGTGTTTGGTGCCTATTATGTCATCTAGTGGATCTATCTGACATGGTGCATTCATAGCTTGCTTGAATGTTTGATTAAGTGCATGATATGAGTATGAGTCTATAGGGATGCATGAAGAAATTCTTTTGTTTTAAGACGATTGTACTAATACATATGTGTTGAGACATTTGATATGTACATGAGTGTAGTAGTTGATAGTTGTAGCATTATGTCTAATGACTATAAGTTAACTATGGATTATGACATGATTGTTAGTCTTGGTGAATGTTGATTTCAAAATAATAGATATGATTGTCTTGATGTTTGGAACATGTGGTTGACATGTGTGAGCAGTTGCAAGAAACGTGCTTGGTATTAGCGTGACGAGGTAATACTTGATGTGTTTATATAACTAACAATTGAGTGATGTGACAATGCATAGTAACACTCAATTGAAGCAAGGAAAAGGTAAAAGAAAGGAATTGGGCAAGAATTCCTTTGGCTATGTTTGGAAACCCTAATTCCAAACGAATGAGTGTTTTGCCTACAGGAAGTCTTCTTAACCTTAATCTTGTCTAACATTATGTGCATACATGTTATATTCATGAACATGTACTTGATAGGTACATTAGCTAGTCTTTAGTTATAGGTGGATTTGTCAAAAGATTAGAGTCCCTTGAGAGATGACGTGGATGTGCTTAGTTGAAAGCAATGTACTTGGCACGATGAGATGAGGTAACTAGTGTATTTTTATGTTTATTTATGCACTAACAATTATGTGTTGATGACAAGATGATACAAGGAGTTGCATGGCAAGAGAGGTTGCCATGAAATATCGAAGAAGGCTCAGGTCGAGCTTTCGTTGGGAACCATGGGGATTGAGTCATGGTGTCTGTTCTTAGTCTTGTGCTTTTGGTCTTTTGTAATTTTTGTGCTTGATTTGTGATTCTGATTGTATCTAGTGCATAGTTATGCCACTTTGTTTGCAGACTCGTGTTGTTATTAGTTTTCATGGTCTTCTTCTTGTTTGTTTCTTGTCTTGCCTTTTATGTTTTGAGTCTTAGGAATTGGTTGGGAAAGAGGAAACTTGATGGAGTTTGGGAGAGCTATGTGGTATCCAACAAGTAATGTAAGATTCAGATGAAGCTTTGTGCATGAGTAAGCATAAGAAAAGGTAAGACTATGGCAATCAGTTGAACTGGCTGGGTCTATTTTGGTAAATGGATGGTCGCAGTAAAGTCATGAGGAAGGTAACCAAAAAGGTAAAGTAAATGGATCTGAGGCATTAGATGCCTTGGCTATGTTGGGAACAACTATTTTTAATGTTGCACATGTGTTGCATGAATAAAGGAAGTTCCCTTAAACCTTGACCTTGCTATCTGGTAATCATGTTATGTTATGATCATGATTATGCTGATGTTTATATATGTATAAATGTAGGTGCGTAAGTATGTCATGCTTGACAAGGTCGACATGGATCATGATTATTAATGCTAACATTTATATGTATATATATGTGTGTATGTATGTCGTTGTCTAATAGGACCAAGATTGTTTTATGCTAATGTTTACATATATGTATGTATTTATGTATCCATGTCACTTTCTGATAGGGTTTTTAGGGATCATTCTTGTGGAGGAATGATTGCTTACGCAAGAGAATGACATGATGAGGTTCCTGATCTTATGCGGAAATCAAGTGGGAAGAGTAGCCTAATGGATTTATGAGGTCAGTATCATGTGGTTATGAGTTGATATTATGTGATTATATTATGTCTATTCTATGGATAGGTAACTCGAGAGATACATCAGCAAAATGAAAGCAATGTGGTCTATGACATGCTAAGACAAGCATGGATAAGACACTCGAAGCAGGGGTGCTTGGTAGAGTCAATGTGGTGTTGGATGTGTGGTACTAATGTTGTGCATATGTTGTACATGTTGCGCTTGTGATGTTGTGTGCATGCGGTGTGGTGTATATTTAGTGTGTGTACCTGTTGTTTATGCAATGTGTTAGTACATATAGTGTTGTATGAATGTTTCATATTCAGTGTTGGATACATATGATGCTATGTACATGTTGGATATACAGTGATGTGTATATATTATACTATGTGCATGATGGATATGCGGTGTTGTATGCATACAGTGTTCTGCGTGTGTGGGATATAAGGTGCCGTGTACAGATGATGCTATGTACATGTTGGATATGCAGTGCTCTATACATGTGGTTTTGCGTGCATGTTGTACATGTGGTGCTGTGTACATATGGTGTGGTGGGCATGATTGTACAAGTGGTGTTGTGTACATGTTGTACAAGTGGCATTGGCGCATGTGGTGTTGTGTACATGTCATGCATGTGGCATTGTGAACATGTGGTGCCGCATACATGTTGTGCGTGTGGTAATGTGTACATGTGGTATTGTGTACACATTGTACAATGGTGTAGTGTACATGTTGTGCAGGTGGTACCGTGTACATGTGATGCTGTGCACACGTTGTGCAGGTGATGCTTGGTACATGTGGCACTAACATACATGTGGGATTGAGTGCATGTCGTACATGTTGTGATGCAAGCATGCGGTACTATGTATGTGCACTGTGTAGTCGCTGTATCGTGACATGTGTATTAATTGTGTTGTACTCTATGTGGGTACATGTATTGTGTGGTGTTGTACATCGGGTATAGGCGTATGAGTTGTGTTGTATATCGGGTGTATGTGTATGCATTTTGTGGTGTCTTATGTTGTGTGCAGATGTATTTCTTGTGATGTATATTGTGTACATATACGTGTTGTGTCATGTCATACACCAAACATAGGAGTATGTATTGTGTTGTGTTATGCACTGGGTGTAGGTTTATGCATTGTATGTCAGGTGTGGATGCATGTATTGCATGGTGTTGTATGTTGTGTGCGGATAGTATGGGTGTGATGTACACTACGTGTGTGTGCACATGGTTGAGGAGAAGGCACTGAGTTTTTTCAGGTGTGGAAATCGATCTGGTATGTGTATAGAAAGAACAAAGGCATAAGTAAGGATCGACGAAGGAAAAGTATCAGTATTGTATTTCAGTCTTATTATGCATGTGATTTATGATTATGGTTTATGATATTTACAAGTGATTTAGGATTTTGACCTATGATGGTTATGTTTTGAGCTAGCCTAATGTGATATTTTTATACATGTTGATTTGGTCAAATATGTTAGTTTGACTTGTTGTGACAGGAAGCAAACATGATTGCAAGTGTACCTTATTGACAAACTACCAATGAGGTATGATGTGAATTTATTTCAATTTATTTTGATCTAATGGAAGTTATGTTCTTGGAACAAGAATGCATGAACATGCCTGGTTGGGTGTGTTATCACTGAGGTCAACCTTCAACCCAGCATAACTATTTGTTGAGTCCCAAACTTGCATCTTCCTTATACACCTTTTCAGCCTTCTTTTCCATTTACTTGATCCACCAAGTTGTCAAATCATTGCATATTAGTTTAAAAAGAGCTTATAAAATGGTTTCCTAACTATGTCTTTTGACTGCTGTTTGATTTAGATTTTTGTTCAATCAGTGGCGGAAACTTGTCACTTTCCGCAGCCATTTTGTTGAAGTCCATGTTACGGGTGTCTACTGGAGAATTCAGCCACATGGGCAAGATGCAAATGATGTGTACATGGAGTGTGTCCCCTTGGTTCAGTCGAATCACTCACAAACAGCCATGGTCAAGGACAGTCAAAGCAGTGGTCAACATAAGAGTTTTGCGGTGGCACGACTCTGTTTTTACAACATGAATATTTGCGTGGCAAGTTCCTCAATCTCTGGAGGTGTGCTAACACCTATGGACCGATTCGTGAACCAAATCGAACAACCACCACTCCTTAGATTTAATTGTCATGGCTACCATACTGCTAGATCTCAGGACGTGGTTATTCACGTGTCTGTTTGGCAGCACAGAATTTAGGAATTAGTTGTAGCATCCTCAGTTATAAATAACGCGTTATCATACGCTTGATAGTTAGCTTTTTATATGTAATCTTGACTGTTTTTACAAGCCCACTGTGCCGTGCTCTATCTTTATCTTATGACTGCATTTTAATATGCGAGAAGACAGCGTTCTTAAGTTCAATTCGTGACTGAGTATTGATTGGCCTAGGTTGCAGAGGGCCCCTGTACACCAAGGCTCTGTAACTACTGTATAGTTTCTTGCTTTCTTTCATTATGTTACTGCTTCCATAATCGTTTGCTTATATATATTACACTGTTCTGGTATTCATGTTAACTGTTGTCCATATTTTCTTTTATGCTTTCTCATGATTGTTAGCTGATCAATGTTTTTATTGTAAGTTCTTGTAGACAGCCCGGGCAATTTCACATAGTTTTTAATGACTAATGACATGAAATCATCTTGTCCTTCTGCTGATTTATTTTCTGAGTTTTAATTCTAGCATTGTCATTCCTTTCAGTTCTGTTTTGCTCATTTAATTTCATGCAATTTAGATCTCATATTACTCCATTTGTTTATGATTACCTCCTATAGCCAGAGCGACTCAAATAGTGAGGAATCAGAATATTAGTTGATGTAGTATGATTTAGTTTAATTTTCTACAAGTTAGTGATTAGATTACTCATGTCATTTTTCAGGGATTGAAATACGAATGCGTAGTTTAATCTTAGTTTCATTTTATGCAATTTCATTTCATGCAATTTAGATATCAGATTACTCAATTTGTTTATGATTACCTCCTATAGCCAGAGCGAGTCGAATGGTGAGGGGTCAGAATATGAGTTGAAGTAGTGTGATTTAGTTTGCTCTGCTTACAGTATTTGAATTGCTTTGAGTTCAGTTTTTTTCTCTTTTTATACAACAGCAAGGATACTGGGCTTCACTAGCTCACTGTTTTGGTACATTTTTATTTTCTCTTAGGAATTGCTTTCATCACAGCAAGTTTTAAAACCTTTTTGAGAACTTTAAAGTTTGGAAAATCATTGTAGAAGTCACCATTGCCATCCATACTTGACTTTAAATTCTGCCATCTCACATTAGGGAATCAACAGAAGATAAACCCAAAAACAAACCAAAACTCAAAAACGACAAAGAAATAAGAAATCAATTATCTTGCATATATAGTTCACTTCACTTCAGCAGTTTACGACTCTCGGATTGACATTTTAAATAGCAATTTAGGACACACTAAATTGACCAAACACTATTTCAAACCACTTTGATTGGAAGTTATCCCTTCCAATGAAAGTGGTTTGAAATCGTTATGTTGGGTTGAAGGTTGACACAACCCAACCCTTTTTAGCTTAGTGATAACAGGGTGGTTGAAATCGACTGCAAGAATTAGTAGAGAAACGAAAGAAATTGGAACATGTAGCAGTATGATGGTAAGTCACTTCAGGAGCAAGACCATTGTGGGACACTAGTACCCAATAGTGTCCATTGATTGCCATGAGCATGCTATAACTATATGATGGATTTGAGGCAGGTATATGCCTTGGTTGTTTGATCTTCTGATGTGATGAATCCTTGCCAAGGGATGGATCACCCATGATATGGGATGTCAGGGAACTTGGAAGGTGAGTGATTGCATGAAAGGGGTGACCAGATTGCCCGAGGGACTGTGTAGCAGAGAAGGGAAAGTCGGGGATATATTTGTTTTAGTCATGAGCATTTCCAGATGGAATCAGATGTACATTGGGAGTGCGCCCTAAAACGATGAGTCGATAATTGTTCACTGAGAGGACAAGTGGCACAGGATTATAACGCTGGATACTGGATCCAGATTGGACTTTGTAGTGGATTTTGAACTTCCTAGGAAGGAGGTGAATCATGGTATTACTTTAAGGGTGGAGGTGTGATCCTTTGGATTCCCTTGTTGATTGATATGAGAATCGTATTCTCTTATTTGTTGGTTTCACAGATTTGCATATGTGTATATGTGGTTATTGTAAATACGTAATGAGTTGCGTTATAAATCTCCAGTATGCGGTATGGTTGTCGTCTAGTCATGTTGTTATGTTTTAGTAGATGGTCATTGTAAATACTGCAACGAGCTATGGTATAAAGCTCCATGGGCAGTATGTTTTGTTTTCAATGTTCTTATTGGTTATAGGTGTCATTGAACACCGATGGCGATGTTCCCCTAAGGGGGATGGTTCTGTAACAACCCTGGCGAAAATTCCATGTAATAAAAGTTAAAAACAATGACCACGGTCAATGGGACACGTATTCCAAGATGAATGTTGGGAAAGACATCCTAGTGTGGGTGTTAATTTGGTTGTTTATCACTAAGGAAATTGGAAAAGGAAATGGCTAAGGCTTTGGAAAGACATGAGGCATTTATTGGCATTTTATTTATGAAAATAATGGAAATTAGGAGACACAGAGGTGAAAGGTCATAGGTTTCATGTGAGGAGGAAAATGATGGAAAACAATGGAAAATGAAGAAAATAGAGGCCTCATCCATAAAAAGGCTTTTGTGGATCAGTAGGTAACCTTTTGTCAGTTTAGCTTTGGAGCTCTCTCATTATTCTCTCTCTCTCGCACTCTTGGACACTTAGAGTTTCTTGGAGCACTTTGGCATTGGAGCAAGAAAGGCAAAAAAGGCAAGATGAAGCAAATATTAAGCAGGGAAAGGAAATATCAAGCAGCTACATTGGGTTTCATTGCAGGTACCGACATCGGGATTCATTGCAGGTATTGAATTGCATGTGTATATTCCTTGCTAGATCTGGCATGCATGGGATTGCATGTGTTTCTTTTCTACCATGGCATGGGTTTTGCCATGTGTGACTATATGTTCATCCCAACCTTGAAATTTCCTGATAGCTTTGATGAGATGGGTTCTCTCATACAGTTTATGTGGGATGGTCGGATTGGGTTTGAAGCTAGGTGGGGTGGATATTTGAATTGAAAAACACATGGTCTAGTGGTCCCTCAACCAGACTGAGGATCACGAAGTCAGTGGCCTAGTAACCCCTGAACTAGACTGTTCGTTGCGGTAAAGTCAAATTGTGTGCCTCGGTGGGCCTAGGAATCCTTGTCGGTGAATGGTGAGATATGCGGTAAATCCAAGAGGTGGATTTTCTCTCTGTTGGGCCTAGTGATCATAGGATGGGATGCATGGTAAAGCCTGGATAGTATGTCTTGGTGTAGGGCCTAGTGATCCCTGGATCAGACTGTGGATGTACGGTAAATCTTGAGAGACTAGGAGGCACTCAAATTCCTCATGGTGTAGGCGAAGAACTCTAGTGGAATCCATGTTGATTGGTGTTTTTGGTGTGTTCTATGGGTCCCACATTCATGCTTGGAATATGACACAGAGGTGATTAGCTAAGGAGAGACTTGGCTTAGCCAATCTATGGTCGGGTGGAACATGGTAGTCCCATCTCTGGTTGGTTCATTGTATTCATTAATAATAAATTCATTCCCTTGATTTTCATGTGTAAATGTATTGATGTATATGTGGATTGCATAAAAATTATAACTTACATTGGTCAATGCTAAATTAAATAGTAATTCTACACATAAGGGTGGGAAGTAACTAGTGGTAAGTATATTTACTCACAAATTTTTCCATTTTTTATATAAATACTTCTTAAATTATGGTGGGAAATATTTAATATAGACTCACTTAAATTATGGTGGGAGGTAATTGGTGGTAAATCTTTAATTTACCCGTATGAGTCGTTTTCAAGGATTTTATTTTTAGATGAGCTTCTTGCAAAGCTTAAGAATAAAATATCGCTAGACAAATATTTGAAAACCATGCATGAATATTGAAACCACATCCATAATTAATAGCATAAAACATGTGAGATAGTTATCCACATGGCATTATATTGTGCAAAGGCTGCAATAAGACTTTCTAATTATCATCCAATTAAATTATTACAATAGGTTTTTTATAATATTGAAAAATAAATATATATTTTTCAAAGTTAACCTTAAAGTTATCATCTAATTAAATGATTGGAAAATAGTTTTTCAATAATATTGAAAAATAAATATATATATCATCCAATTAAATGGTTGAAAAATAGCTTTTCAATAATATTGAAAAATAAATATATATTTTTCAATGTTAAGCATTCTAAATTGTATGAGGCAGTTCTATGCCAATCAATTCCATGAAATAAAAAAATAAAATAAAATAAAAATCAATTATCAGTAAAGAAATATATTATCAAAATTTTTGGAATAATAAACATAGTGGGGAATTCTTATTTTGTATTTTTTTAAAAGGATTTTAGATTTCATTTTTAATGATGATATTACTGCACCTCGAAATGGTAAGATCATATCACTAAATTAATAATTTCAAATATATTATTACTATTTTAGATCCATTTTAATTTTGGATTTATTAAGTGCTAAATCTTTTTTCACTTTAAAAGAGATTTACATCTCAAGAAATTTTGTCCCTCTCACTTGGTAGATAAAGAATTAAAATAAATGTAATTACTTTAATTTTCTCTTTTAAATAAACTATATTCCACATTAATACTATAAATCTTTATTTTTAAAAATAATTAAAAAATTAAACCTTATACTTTTATTTTTAGCAAACACTACTAAATTCCTAAATCTTTCATTGATTTATGTAAAAACAAAAGTGAAAAACAAAAATTCCTGGCCAGATACTGCTAAATTTAACGCTTTCCCTTTCTTCATAGGCAGCTATCCAGCTATCCAAAAAATGCTTGAAGAATCATTTTATGATTTATATAACAAAAAAGTTTCTTTGGCAAACACAGCTAAATTCCAAAATACTCCTATCACTTAAGTAAAAGCAAAGTTTCTTTACCCAACACTCCTTCGTTTATTTTAAAATATCAAGCTTTTCCTTTCTTCATAGCCAGGGATCATAACCTCCACTACAAAATGGGTTGAATCATTTTTTCAATGGAGATTCACAAAATACGATTATAGATCTTTGGGGGATATTTTAAGAAGCACTATGCTTTTTATTTTTCTTTGTCATGGTCCTCCTCGATCATGAGGCCACTACAGGGTAGGTTGAATCTTCACTAAATGCGGCTATAAATTTCATCAATGTCCATTCAGTTGACATTTTTCAAAGCTCACCCTTTTTGTTGGCCATACCTCTCGATCATGAGCTCCAGTTGAAGATTGAAGGTTATAAATTATCTGCAGGTCCCCATTTTGTCTGGTGATTTCTTTAAAATCACTCCTCTTCCTTTCTCTTCGTCATTGCCATCGATCATGGGCTCCACTACAAGCTGCGTTTTCATAATTCCACAAGTGGAATTCATTGCAGACACCGACGGATCCTTGTTGGACTTGGAGGAAAGTGCCCACTTTTGGAGTATGGCGGTGCTCAGTAATGGGAGTGGCGTTTTCGTATTAGATAAGCTTCACTGACAACTGAGAACGATGGTGGCCCCAACTATACTAAAAAGACATTGCACTCTTCTCTATTTTCTACACATGATAGACTCATGCAGAGCCAATTTAGTGTTAGAACTTAGACCTGAACTCCATCTAACCAACCAGTGGAACATATTTTGTTTTCTTGGCGCTGAAGTTATGGATTCTATAGTCAGGCGTCATGCAGGTTGTTTTTATATTTTTCTTCTTCTATGCTGCATTAAGGAAACCGAAATCCGTGTAAGTTGCAGTCCTCCGGGTCCTGTGGTTATCTGTGCCAACGGATCCACCAACTGCACACTCTCTAACGCTTATGGGGTATTTCCCGATCGAAGCACCTGCAGGGCTGCACAAGTTGTTTTTCCTTCCACCGAAGAGGAGCTTATTGCTTCGGTTGCCAATGCCACCAGCAAAAATCAGAAGATGCGAGTTGTCACCCGATACTCTCACAGTATTCCCAAACTGGTGTGCCCAGGCGGGGATTCGGGTCTCATAATCAGCACTCGGGATCTGAACCGCGTGATTTGGGTGAACGAATCGAGCATGAGAATGCATGTGGACAGTGGTTTGCCTCTCAAGGAACTCATCGACGCCGCTGCCAAAGTGGGGCTTGCGTTGCCTCATTCTCCATACTGGTTGGGTCTTACCGTTGGCGGCATGGTCGCCACCGGAGCTCATGGGAGTTCCCTCTTCCGTAAGGGCAGCGCAGTGCACGAGTACGTGGTTGGTATGAGATTAGTCGTTCCGGCCTCTCCAAGTGAGGGCTACGCTAAAGTTGTAAGTCTTACGGAGGCCGACAACGATCTCAATGCGGTCAAAGTTTCTTTGGGAGTTCTCGGCGCCATTTCTCAGGTAACAGACTCACCAAAAAGCTATGTCTACACCCAGCTGTCTAACGGACCTAAACTCCTCCCCCAATAAGATACCACAATTTCAAGTTTTCAAAAAATGGGTAGTTTTGTCAAGTTTTGACTCGGGTCTTTAGTCAAATTTAACCCTTATCTTTGTTAACCGTTGGAGGCCCTGCTCATACTATTTAACAGGCAAAGATGGATCTGATTTTTCAACTTGTCCTAACGATGAACCACATTCGTTGATTCAAAATGCCTCGACAAATGATTTATCTTGTGATTTAGGCCAAAAAATTTCTCTTAAACTTAAGTTTTGCTCTCTCAAACAGTGTGCTCCAACTGTCCATTTTTAGACCACTTTCAAACTGATTACCAATCTCTTCATAAGCTGGACATTCCATGATGAATTACCACTGGGTTTCAACTTTCAACTTTTCTTGTTTTACAAAAAATACAAATTTTTGGTGAGATCGGGTCCTTAGCTCTGCTATTAAAATCTTAGCCTTTCCCTTGATTCCGGCACTCAAATAAGTCTTTTCATCATGCAATTGTGACTGGTTGAAATTTTTGACATATAGCTTTTTTTTTTTCTTCCAACTTGTTTTTCCTACAGAGTAGACCTGAATCAAACACGCAATTTTTTTATCTCTTCTTTAGAATTAGGACAATCTTGCCAATTAGTTCTACATTTACTCATCCACTTGTCATTTTGCTTCCTCCAAATTTTCTTCTTCCACTTTAGCTCCTGTGCAGCAATCATCTTAAGCCAACTTTTTTTCCACTTTTATTAAATAACTTAACAAACGAATGATCGCCTCACTTTTTCTTGATTTTGCCGTCCTGTAATTCTACTTTTCTGACTCTGTTTTATAAAAAAATAAAACACTCTCCAATCCTTTAGATCCTTTTAAATCCTTTAGTTCCCTTTGAATCCTTTTAGTTAAGAATGGCATGCAATGGAATCTAAATCTAAATGGTGTTTGTATGCGGTAGGTCACACTAGAGCTGGAACCGATGTTCAAGCGTTCCATCACAAATATGGAGAAAAATGATTCGGATTTAGAGGATAGAATAGTGCAATTTGGAATGGATCACGAGTTTGGCGATGTGACGTGGTATCCTTCGCAGGCGAGAGTAATCTACAGAGTGGACGATCGCGTTCCCTTGAACTCGTCTGGAGATGGCATCAATGACTTCATAGGATTTCGTTCCACGTTAACCGCTGTTTTAAGTGCTGTGAGGAGCCGAGGTAAATAATTTTTATGTTTGAAATTTATCTAATTTTATTAATTAGAATTTATTTTTATTTTATTTATTTAGAAAAAGTATTTCTATTATATAATTTTATATTTGGTTTGAGGCAAATATATTATATATTACAAAGTTAATTCACTAATTGATTTTTTAATGAGAATATATGATTTTCCATATAAGAGTAATAAAAAATAGGATTTTTTTTAAGTGAATATTTTATAAAAGTATTTTTAACAAAATATATAACATATAATGTTACTAGGGAATTTTTTTTAATAGACTTCATCCACTATTAGAGAATTGTAGTAGGTATGATTTAGGATGGAATGTTTTCCTTAATTTTTCTTTTTCTTTTCATGATGTTCTCCATAGATTTCTTTTTTGGGAGATTAAATGATGTAGAATTAGGCGATAATCTCCCATAATCATAAGTGTGTCCATTGATGTTCTTTGGCTAACAAAAGTCCTTATTAAAAATCATATATATTTGCTTGATTATTTGTCATATGACCAAGATGCCATGAGTACTTGAACACTTTGTCCTCCTCTAAACCATAGAGTACTCCTCCCCCTCCAGCCACTCCTAATTTATTTATTTATTTATTAAATAATAAACTTATTTTTGTTAATAATGATAGTGATAGTGGTGGTAATTATGGGTATTTAATGAAATCTTCTTCTTATTTATAATAATTTTAAATAATTATAATTTTAACTATTTAAAAGGTTAAGAAAATTACTAGAAAAAAAAAGATATTTTTTAGGAAAAAAATATTTTAGAAAAAACATATTATATATATATATATAGTATGTCACCAAAATGACAATTTTTTTGAAACTTTGTGCTTTAAGAATTTTCCAACTTCATATTTGATTATAAAGTTAGTAAGTGTTGATTCTTATTTTATTTGTATTGAGTTTCCAATCAAAACAAAAATATAATTCTATTTTTTAATAGCAATCTAAATCTATCTTAACTAGGGATCTGCTTAGAAGGATCAACTTTCTTGAGTTAAGTGAAAAGAGATTCGAACCCCTCCCGAACTTTGCTAGATCCAAAGTTATATATATATATATATATGTAATTTTACTAAATAACAATATTTTAATTGATAACTATTTTATTTTATTTTTATATTAATGCAATATCACATAACATCAAATAAGATGATATTACAATGTCTTTTCCATAGGCTTAAAAACACATCTCCTCAAAATTCTAATTAATATCTTACTAATATTTTAATTTTAATTTTTATCCTTTCATAATTTATCTCTAAATTTACATATAATAATATTTATATATATTATTATTATTTTATAAATAATCTCTTTCTTTATTTAAAAATATTTAATTATAATAATTTTTATAATATAATATATTATATATTTTTAATTTAAATATATTTAATTATAATAATTTTTTAATATAATATAATAATTTTTTAATTTAAATACTTAAGTAACATAAAAATACCTAAATTTTTACTACGACACTTATAAATCCATTTCTTAGAATTGAAATTCTTTATATATTTTTTAATATTGTAATGAGTACTTTTATCGTCCTTGCTCACGGCAATATATTAATTTCTTATGTTTATTCCAAATATTGTAATTTCTTAGGTTTATTCCAAATATTGTAGGGTGAATGTATTTTTTTTATTTATTATTATTATATATGTTTGGTAAAGTTGGTTTGAAATTGTTAATATGTGTTTGATAATTGCTGTGTGTGTTTTTTCAATTATGTTGATAGATATGTTTAATTTTTTTAATTATGTTGATAGATATGTTTATTGTGGAGAAAAAAAATTTAGAATTTTAATTTAATTATTGATAAAAAAATTGTTAAGTTTGGTAAATCTTATTTTTTCATTAGTTTATAAAGCAAATTTACACCATATAGATTGGCTAGGTGGCCTCAACTTGCCCAGTGGGAAATCAAGCCTGTTGACCACCTATCCACATTGTATGCCATCCAGTAACAAAATAGTTTCAGTCTTTCTATCCAAGCTATATAAGTCTAAGTTTCATGTTCATATTGTAGATATCTACCTATACATATGCTTGCATAAGGAAATGTAAAAGCATTTAATTATTGATAATTATTAGATACATATTAAAGATTTAAATTATATTAAATATCCATAAAATATTTTTTATAGTAATTTGTTTTTGTAGTAAACAAAATTTCATTAGATTATTCAAAATTTACATAGAGTATAGATATGTGGAGTTTTTTACATAGACTATAGACATGTGGAGTTTTTAGGGGATTTAGATAGATTAATGATAATTCCATCATTCTTATAGTGTTTTTTAATGTGGGTTTAAATTTGTTTACAGAGGAGAATCAAGAAGCAAGCAAGAATGATAAATGGAAGTGTGTTTCATCAAAATTACAGGTATCGATTCTTGTGGATGTAGGAACGGGATTGAAAAACAATGAATTAGTATTTTCAAGTTACCCAGTGATTGGATATCAATACAAACTTCAAGCTTCTGGATCATGCTTAACAAGCATTGAGGATGCACTCTTGACTACATGTCCTTGGGATCCTCGGGTAAATGGAGAATTCTTCCACCAGACTACAATTAGTATTGGTATATCTAAGATAAGGCATTTTCTCTCAGATGTGAAAAAACTGAGAGACATGGTTCCAACAAGCCTTTGTGGCACTGAGATGTATAGTGGTATTTTGATGCGTTATGTGAAGGCTTCTAATGCTTACTTAGGAAAACAAGAGGATTCAGTGGATGTAGATATTACTTATTACCGTTCTCATGATCCAAACACCCCTCGACTATATGAAGATGTGTTAGAGGAGATTGAGCAGATGGCTTTGCTCAAATATGGAGGCCTCCCCCATTGGGGAAAGAATCGCAATCTTGCATTTGATGGTGTTATGAGTAAGTACAACAACTCTAAGGAGTTTTTAGAAGCAAGAGCCAAATATGATCCCAAGGGACTCTTCTCAAATGAGTGGACTGATGCTTTTTTGGGAATAGGGAAAGAAGGAGTTGTTATAACAAAAGATGGTTGTGCTTTGGAAGGTCTATGCATATGTTCACAAGATGTTCATTGTGCTCCTACCAAGGGCTACTTTTGTAGATTAGGGAGAGTTTATATTGAAGCACATGTATGTAGAAAGGAAAACACTTAAACTCCTACTTATAGAGTATTAATGGTAATATATGCACATGATGCACTTGAAGTTGTATGAGTTAATGGCTATTAATTTAAAAACAAATGAATAATAATTATTTTATGTTAGAAAATATTAGAAGAAAATCAACTATTGGAATTGTTTCATTATGTCATTAATGAGAATTTGTTTTTATTTTAAGTGAATTTTACTTTAAAACGTTTCATAAATGAAAAGAGAAAAAATGATACCAAATTAAAACTAGTGACTAATGTAAGCATGTGTGATATAATTTGATTAAATGTTTACTAAATTTTAAATTAAATAAAAATTTCAATTAAAAATAATGTTTTTGAAAATGGAATCAATGCATTTTAAAATAAGTAAAAAATTTAATTTAAGTGTTGTAGATTTATATCGTTGTTCATTCTCGAGCCTCTATTGCCCAAGTTACTATTGTTCAACCACTCTGAGTTGTCATGTCACTTTCATTATCAACAAATATTTAAGTTGTATACTCGTAAAAGTATATAAGGTCTCCATTGACTTCTTGTTGATACATATGCTCTTATTGACTTTGACAAATTGGTCTAAGAATAGACCTAGAGTAGCACCTTGGCCCTATTACATTATGGATAGGTGACTTTGTGCCCAACATTGATTTTCATCATTAGTGTTTGACTAGATGGTTTTCATTATGTTTAATGTTAGCTACCATTATCACACATTGGGATTCATGTAGTGCTTTGGGTTCCATTTTTCCCATTGGACAAAATCCTCACCTCTATCAACAACATTCATTATTGGTTTTTATTCAAAAGGGTCTCCTCCTTATGCTATTCCATCTGGTATATGCAAGAGATGTACTCGTTGGTGGTCCATTCAATATTTTCATTTAAGTCCTTCCAAATCATTGTCCTTCTAGTTCCACCATACTACAATCAATATTGGTATATCTAAAATAAGGCATTTTCTCTTAAATGTGAAAAAATGAAGAGACATGGTACGAACAAGCCTCTGTGGCACTGAGTTGTATAATATTTTTTGATGTGTTATATGAAGGTTTCTAATGCTTACTTCAGAAAGTAAAAGGATTCAATGAATGTAGATATTACTTATTACAGTGCCCTTGATCTAGACACCCCTTGATTCTACAAAGATGTATTAGGGGAGATTGAGCAGATGACTTTTCTCATATATGAAGGCCTCCCCCACTAGGGAAAGAATCACAATCTTACATTTGATAGTGTTATAAATAAATACAAAATTCTAAAGAAATTTAAAAAAGAGAGTTAAATATGATTGCAAGGGACACTTCTCAAGTGAGTGGACTGATGTTTTTATGAGAATAGGGCAAGGAGTTGTTATAACAAAATATGGTTGTGCTTTGCAAGTTCTACATAAATGTCCACCAAAGGCTATCTTTGTAAATCAAGAAGATTTTATAATTAAACACATCCTAGAAATGAAAATACTTAAACTCTTACCTATAGAGTATTAATGATGATGTGCACATGATGTTCTTCAAGTTGTATGAGTTAATGCTTAATAATTAAAAGAAATGTTGTCAAATATTAATTATTTAAATTGGAAAAACTTAAAAGAAAATCATATTTTACTGACATTATTTTATTATTTATAATAAGAATTTGTTCTTATTTTAAGTTTATTTTACGTTCAAATGTTTTCATAAATGTAAAAAGAAAAAAAACATACAAAATTAAAATTAGTGATTAATCTAAAAACATGGGTGATATAATTTGATTAATGTTGAAAAATATATTTATGAAATATTAATTTACTTTAAAGTTTCATTTAAAAATAATGTTTTTGAAATGATTTTTTTTTTCTTTAAGTTTGGTAGGATTACATTTTCAATATATCCAATATATCGCCTCGATTGGGACAAGGAATTGAACGGGTGACTTTACATCAATGAGTGCCTTAACAGAACACCTAAGCACCGTTTATCTAAAATTATGTGAACATTTTTAAAATGAAATTTTAAAATAATTCAAAATTATAAATTAAAAAGATTTTTGAAATCAATTATTTTATATTAGAAAAAAATATAATTCATTAGCTAATTTCTAAAAATAAAAATAAAAATACATAATATTAATTATTTAAAAATAAATAAATAAAATTAAAAAATGAGAAATCAATAAATAAAATTAAAAAATGAGAAATCAATAAAAACAAAATAGGGGAATAGGTGAAACTATATCTGATTTTTATAATATTATCCATATAAATTATAAAGTAGATATATGTAAAACTTATAATATTATCAATTTAAATGGTTATATGAATCTTATAGTTTATTAATATAGTTTAGTTTGATCGAAAAGTTAGATATATTTGAAACTTTGTAATATTATCTATTTAAATTGTTATATGAATCTTATAATTTTATTAAATTAATTGTTATATGATTTTATAATTTTATTGAAAAGCTTTTTAAGAAAAAAATTGAACACTACTTTAAAAAAAAAATATTCATTGCAAGCAACTAAATAGATTGATGAATTTTTTTTTTAATATCATAACACTGGTATAATAAATATAAAAATTAAAAATAGCCATCGATATGCTTACTAATCAACACGAATGAGACATTGGTATATTAAATGTTAAGCCACTTTAACAATAAATAGTAATAAAGATTTTTCACATTTTAATTTTAAAAAATCATTATTTGGTTTGATGTCCAAGTAAATAATCATTCAACATTTTAAAGCTTTATAATACTTTTATTTTAAATTTCAATTCGAGGGATATTTTTTCGGGAAAAGCAAATTGGTAATAGGGGATATTTATAATAATGGAAAGAAACATAAATAAAATATTAATATTTATTAATAATGAGTATTAAAATATATATAATTAATTTTAAATATTATAAATTTTATTTTATTTTCAAAATTATTAAAAAAATAAAAATTAATTAAACAACACAATTTTAAATGAATTTTTAATATAAAAGCACAATGAATTTTTGAATATGTCTATGGGTTTTTGATTGACGGTGAATAGGTGCACTGTTAAGGTGCTCCTTGTGATAGGTCACTAGTTCAAATCCCCCGTGGGTGCTTACCTACAAAAAAAAAATGAATTTTTGAATATAGAAGTAAAATTTATCAATATGTTTTAGGTGTATTAAAGATAAAATTCTAAAATGAATTTTCTAATATACTAATAATACATTTTAATGATGTGATGAATTTTAATTTTGGAAATCATAATTATTTAACTATCTTGATTAGAAAAAAATGAACATTGTTAAGATAAGAAGTAATTCTCATGAGTTTTATAGTGAAACTAGGTATTGGTATACTCCCAAAAGGCTATGGAAGAAAGAGTTTGTTACTTGTGTAATACTGAGAGGGTTGAAGATGAAAAGAACTTTATCTTAGATTGCCCAAATTATAGTCAAATTCATTCTAATATTCAAAATATTTGTCACACTACCAACCTTCTTGACCTATATTAAGGCAACAAAAACTATGGTGACGTGGGAACACTTCTCTCACTTCTCTTCAAGCATAGAGATAATATGTTAAATAATTTCGACTAATTTCATACCTTCTTAAGGTCCAATAGACCATATTGGTCTTAGTGGACATTCATCATCATCATCAAATTCTAATTTATATAAATAAAAAAATATTATATTGTCATAGCTGAGAATTACACATTATTATCATAATAAATTTGTTTTGTTTTCAATATTTTATATAAGTCGATTTTTAATCAAATAATTGAATATGTGTGTGTTAAATGTGGGTTATCTTAATTGGTTGGGTGGAATGGTTGTTATCTTTTCCACTTGCCTTAGTAATATGACAAGTTATAATGCCCTGACAAATATTGTCGTAATGACTTCATGCCTATGAATATTGTTATATTGTTTTTTAGCCTTGTGAACTTTATGAATATTGTTATATTGTTTTTTAGCCTTGTGAACTATTAAGTAAGTATACATGTGGGTAGTCTGAACAACGTTATATTTATTTTCTCGAACAACCTCATTATTATTTTCTCAGAATGTGTGTGATACCCCTAATAAATTTGTCTCTTTTTATGGATTTTATATTAGACATGTGACTAAAAAGTCAAGTGGTGGAAAGAATATGTTATGGCAATGTAAATATTTATTTTGATTAATGAAAAGAAAAAATGTTGTGCATTATTATTCTTGAAAATATGTTAAGGGCTGTCATATGTGAGATTAGACTCCTAACTGTCAGGAAAACAATTGGAATCAATTATTCCCAAGAAGGGGGGCAGGAACAAAAAGAAAAATCCTCCATTTTTCCAGACAATTGAATTTTTGGTTGAAAGATACCACTAAATATTTCCAGACTGGAAAAAAATGTTATGGGAAAAAGTTGTGTAAAGAGGACTGTGGGAGATAAAGGAAGTCGGTCTTAAAAGAAAAGACCATTGGGAGAGAAACATTGGATCTAAACTCAGAAACTAGTAGGATGTTGCTAAAGGGTTAAGGAGGTGAAGCTAAAGAAGAGATCCTATGTTTTTTTCCTAATAGGGATGAGTAGAGCCCAAGGGGAACTACTGAGAAAAGTAGTTCATGGTTAGGAGGAACATGATAGCCTTTGATCTATTTACAGGAAAAAAATTTAGATAAGTATATGAATGTCTAGAAAAATTTATGTTCAATATGTTACTTTTACTGTCCAAAATTATGAATGAATAATTAGGATCTTTATTATGATTGTAAGTGCCTCTGAGTATATTTAGGGAATGAACAAACCCTACTAATTTTTTGTGTAAAATATATATTGTTGTATATGTATCTCTATGTTATGTGCAAGAAATTGATGGATACAAGTATGGAGTAAGCTTTCCATTGTTGGAGGAATAGGAGAAGGGAACATCTAGTCAAGAAAAGCTAACCTTGGTATTTCCTATATAATTGGATGTGAAAATAGGAATGATAGGGTTAATTAAAACAAGGGTTTAACTAGGTAGAAATAGAAAAGGGAAATTTACAAATAAATGTATTTATACAATAACCTTCTTTATCACATAAAATTTAGTTCATTGTAGAATTTTGTAGAAGAGAACTATTGCAAAATAGTAAAGTAAATTTATGGCCATGTTAGCATACTATAGGCCAAAAGACTAGAGTTTTTTTGACTGGCCATGAGGCAAGCAGTACTGGGAAAGATAGTAATAGGGCCTAAAGAAGAACCTTATTAGACATCCATGACAAGAGTCCACCAGGGCACTAGCCTAAGCTTGTGGTTTTCATTTTATTTTTTAAAGAAGCTAAACAATAACCATATCATTCATGTGAATATGTATGTATAATTAAACAAAAATTGAAATGTACAGAGTCTACAGGGATACCTTGGCATGCATGCACAGAGCAGAAAACAAAACAAAAATGAACAATAATATAAAGCCCTTGTTGCAATTACTATATCTTGAACAATAAAAGAAATAAATTATATGAATTACTCTTCATGAAGTAGAAATAATGATTACATTGTCATGCTACAAGTCAGTTGTAACCCTATATCATAATATAAGAGTATCAAATAACAAGGAGGGGTAAAAACCCTTAATTATAAATCAATATACATGGCTCTATTTTGGTGCCTTTCCTTCAACCATAACTTTTAATAAACCCTTAAGAGATTACATGACAATTATCATTGAATAAACCATGGCTAGATAAAGGGTTTTCTTCACACCCCAACTATAAAAATTTCCATGTGGCTGACATCAAGCAGAAGCCAAAGTCGAGCTCAAAAACCCTATAAAATGGTACCACTGAATAAGTAACTAAAAGTCATAGCATGAGTAAGAAACTTTTGCATGAAATTGACCCAAAAATAATGCCAATTGACAAAACCCAATTGGATCATATACTAACCTATGGAAACAAGAAAGAAACCACTTAGTCAGGCTTGAAATTATTTAAATTATTTTACAAGAACACTAAAGAATTTTGTGATAATTAGAGTCTCACCTTAAGAAGACAAATGTAAACCTCCACTCCATTTCCCTTTTGCAATGGGAAAAAATATCAATATTATATATATATATATATATAACCCTTTTAGGACGAAAATAAAGCTAGGGTTTAATCTCAGATTGGAATTTTGGTAAGTAAAAACTTACCAAAGAGGAACGCCATGAATGGTGGGTAACACTGTTAGAGGTTTTGAGAAAGAACAAACACCACGATGGAACCCTTGGAGATAGTCAGAGCCTATCTTGTAATATAACACCAAACTACAAATTAGTAGACATAAATTACAATAATTTAACCCAAATGCACTGAATATGTATATTATAACAAAGAAACTGAATAAATAAACAAGAAGGTCGATTTCATAACCTGGTATGAAAATTTAGTCTCGGAAAGAAGGTAACCTCCATTTCTTATTAAAACATTGACATGATAATACTTCGAAGGCAGAAAAGAAACTTTGTTATTTTACCTAAAGATCCATGGGTTGCGAACCTTGCTTCTCAACCTATGCAAAGTGCAAACGAGACTAATGCAGAAGGGGACCGAGTGTATGTAGTTACACTAACAGTGTTGTCATAATCCCCACCTTCGATCTAAACAAGCATGTCGTCACTGTTAAAAAAGACACTTGTCTAGGATTCTATCATTCCTCATGGACCCCTTCCACGTAAAATCTCTTCACGTGGATAGCACGCCATCAAATATCCATGTGTATTCTAATGCCACGAGGACCTCAAGGTCTATAACCTTCATCATAAAACATTTAGTGTATGACTGCCCACGCGGGTTAACCTCTAAAGAGTGTATGTAATATATAATACACACAGACTTAGTGATATTCCAATGTCGAACGTTATGTTATGTTATATTTTCAAGTTTAGGAAGAATTTGCAATGCAATGGAGAAGTGTGTAATAAAGATTAGCTCAATCTCTTAATATGAGTAGGTAAGAGATCTATCCAATAAGAGTTGAACATGTACTCGAATAGGTTGTCTATTTTCCTCTTCAGCTTGAATAAGAATGTGTGGTGAGGTCGATAGGAAGTATGCGCAAAGAGTTGGGAGCAGGTAGTGACAAGTATGTTACTAAGATTCTAACCATCTCAGGAATGGGAGCTAGTAAAGAGATACAAGGGAACAGAGAAAGGATCTTGAAAGATGAGTTTTACCTATTTATAATAGAAAATTTTTCAACATTCCTATAGATCATGCAAGTTTGAATTATGGAGATTAGAAATAATAAAATGGACCTAAATCCCTCTCCTATTTTGAGTTGCAATATGCAATTATTATTTTGAAAAAATCAATTTTGAATTATGGAGATTAGGTTCATAATAAAATGGACTTAAATCACTCTCCTATTTTGAATTGCAATATGTAATTATTATTTTGAAACAATGACTAGTTAAAGTCATGGCAGTTCAAAAGGACTTGATTAGAAAGGATTGTTCAAACTGCAAACTATGTCCTAGGAAAAAAATCAAAGAGTTGAAATATATCAAAGAAACATCTCAAAGGGTTAATCATTATGCACAACTGCATGCCAAAGAATTCAATTTGAAACAAATACAACATCTTTAGGAACCACACACTACCTTCATTTATCTACAAAATATAGAAAGACACATGCAACTACTATTCGAATTACAAAAACTATCTAGGAGATTAAGAAAGTAAAATGAATCACAACTGTATTTTGAGCCATATCTAGTAACATAAACCTCTTCATCCACCAAAATCCACATACGTGGAGTTATAATGTCATCATCCTAGAGCCTCGTGTTATGTATAGTCCAAAAAACATAAAGGATAAAACTTCAACCAATTTTCAAGAACTATTGTTTGGTCAAGACATCAAAGCTTCGAAAGTAGCAAAGTTATCCTATTTGTTAAAGATATTGATATAAGTACAAAAAAGAAAATCAAAATAGTAACAAGGTTAATTCTTTCATAGATGATGCATAGGAACTAATTAAGTATATGACTTATAAGAACATTCAAAGTTGTGGAATAAAAGAATATATTAAAACTCCAAGTAATGAAACCTATAGCAAGCCCACAAAATATCATGAGAAACAAAAAATATTTAATTTAATTAAAGTACCCCTAAGAGGGGTCAATTATATACAAATGATATATTGTAGCTGTTGCACCAAAATTTTCTAGAATTCCTACTTTAAAGGAACCTGTTGTAGCCACTACAACACCACCCAAATATTTTGGGTATCCCACCGCTTGCCCCGGGTTACTAGGGTTGGGATAAGGCCTTCAACCGGTTACTCTCCCTACGACCTTCCCTATCCGACCCCTTTGATGCGCCCACTCAAGCTTCATATATTGCATGAACACATCATGCTTTATCTCATACATAGGCCTTAGGATCGCATTAGGGTTTCGAAGGTTAATAGCTTCATTGATGCATTAAGAGTCTCTCATGATTTTTAAGCTCATCTTCGCATGATATGCATCGCGATTAGTAGATGTCCCATATTTGAACAGGCATGCATTCAAGTTGGCTTCCATTATGATTGAAAATATTAGGGTTTGGGATTAACCCAAGATTGTCAAAAGCGTGACCCCCTCCCTGTTGTTACCGAATTCGCATGCATCTAGGGGTGCGTTCTCATTGGCATCACTTGATATCATGGTGAAAGCCATTTCAGAACATTTTCCCCAGGTTCTTGGCAGATGCTTCACCTCAGCGTGTGCATTAGGGTTTGTGAGGGTTGTGACTTTTCCTTAGCATCTTTGTAACCCTAGGTGCATGTGATTGAAGGTAGAAACCTGCTTTGAAATAATCATCACCCTCTAGGGTTTATGGGAATACATTTTTTCGATGGCATTGCCTCACTATCATCCCCATCCCTTCCAAATGGATTTGGGTTTGTGTATTATGGTCCCCATCTTACGCACCTGAAACCCTGATGATCGAATAAAACCATGACCTTGTCTAACATCATCGTATCCTTTAGCTACATTTCCACAAACATGTGTTATCACTGACCGAGCATCATAACATCATCTTGGCATTGTTGGGCCTCATTTCTATGACTGCACTAGGGTGGGAAAGGACTCATTGTTTGGCAATGCAGTCGAAGTCTAAGACGATCCCAACTTTGTTTCTTGACGATGTGCATCGTGATAGAACAAAAACATATTGCATTGCTGCCAAAGCATCTTTCGATCGCACTATGGTTTATGAAACTACTCCCCCCCTCTCATGCATCTTTAGAATCCTATGTCATTATGAACAAGGACCCAATATCATCATGGATCAACCCTCACCTTATAAAATTCATACTCACAAATGCTTCTAAGATTATGTGTCCATGTTTAGATTGATCTCCCAATTAAATCTTGACTCGCTCAACCCATGCAACCCATAACACCCTAATTTGGATTATTTATGGTTCATGCTCCTTGAATAAATACTTTTTAGTATTGTTTGTTTGCTTTCATTCTCTCACATGAAAATGGTTGTTTTTTATCCTCTTAGATGAAAGTGTCAATAGTGGAAGCTAACTTGTTTTCATTACACACTGTTTTCAGGGAATTAGTTGAAGATTCCCCTTAATGGTGCACCACTAATATTATATAAAGATGATGGATTTAATATACCATATGAACCGAGTAGTGGCTTAATGAGAAACATGATAGTGAGGATTATCGCATTGAGTACTCTCTCATGGAACAAAAAAAACGTCGTTTGGAACTAAAGAAAGGATTAACGGAGTACTTGCTCGAAACATGTGATCTGAGGTAAGGAACCTAGGTAGCTAGAAATGGGCCATATTCAGTTGTGATCCATTTGCCATAGGATACTGAACCGCAGATATGTAGAAAGGATGAGAGGAACTGAACATTAATAACGCTTCTAGATCTGTATAAAACAAAGGCAATATTTAGTATGAGTTCTCAAAACTCCAATGGAAAAACCGCTCACATAAATGATTTCCCTTGTCCATACGACACAGGCCATCAGTGAAGTCACATCATGTCTAGATCAAGGGATGTCAAGACTTCAACCATGTGGAACCACTCAGCGAAAATAAAACACTACGCCTGAGATCCTTAAGGGAGCAAGAAGAAACGTTTCAACACTCTTTCGACGTTTCCAAAGTTGCTGGCAGGATCTTGGCCGCACAAGAATGGAATCATGCGCTTCATCTCAAGTCGTCTTCCTGGATCAGGATTGTTTAGATATGGCACATCGACTAGACCAGGCTCAGAAGTGAAGTGTTTTGCTCTCACCAGTCACTAAGTCACACTCCGCACCCTCAAGCAAGCCTGTAAGGAGTGCGACCTTTTCGAAGATGCAACTTTGCGACTACTTCTCAAGGTTCGATCATGGGAAATACATCGAAGAAACGGGCTCTTCCAATGAATGTAATTAAAACACCGATGCTTCTTGCCAAAAAATTTCAAACTAGTTCAATGAAAATAATAAGAGATTTATCTGCAGAGATAGATTGTTAAACAACAACTAAAGAATGAATGTGATTTACATTGACAGTTGAGTCCATCTTCAAATCAAAGCTCTAATACGATAACAAATGGAAGTTGTGATATTGAAGACTTCGAATCAAGTAATTCCATAGCAAGAGCTCAAGTTGAAGATCGGGTTGTGGAAACATTAAAGGTCAATGACTCCTTTGGTTCTAGTTCTTGTGAATCAAATCACAAATTTCCTTGCTTTTCTCCATATTTTAATTTTGGTGTTGATGTCCTAGAGACATTTCTAAAGGAAAAAGGTCCGAATGTGACATATATACAGTCAGGCAAACAGGAGGTGCAGAATGCGAATGTAGTAAGCATAGTAGCAGTGTGTGGGTTGCAGAGTGATCCTTCGAAGGACCATTGCAGTCAGTGGAGCTTCAACGACCTCTACACAAAAGTGTGAATGTTATTTCATTGCATGGGCACATCGATACTTGAAACCTGATAATACATTGTGCATTGAAGCTCATATGCGATGTTTAAAGACACAGAGGATGGGACCCTTGACAACCGATGCTGCATTGATAAAATTGATCTGTCTACATCAGAGTTCTCGAGTGTGGTTGGGCAAGTTTGTAGATATCACTCCCAATTCGTAACACTCTCCAGCTAAAATTGACCTGGCCAAATTAACATTTCATGACCCACATAAGTGCAAATTCATAGCCTCCAAGTCGTCGCAGTGCAAAGATTTCACCCAGTCATGCGACCTAGCAACCCTTGGAGGTCACACAAGTCGCAAAGGTCGCACACATACCTAAATCAGGCCTTGCTACACACGTGACTTCCAATAAGTGAGCCTATGCGACCTCTTATGGGGTAGACAAGCCGCAGAGTCACGTCTCAAGAAGCAATCACGCTAATCTCGGGTTTCATAAATACATTGTGTGTCCACAAATACTATTTAAAGATCAAGTAGTGCAAGTTTCACAGGTTGCAAAGGGTTTTGTTATTCAATGGAAATGGCAAAGGAATTTTACTTAACACCTTTCCAAATGTTTGAAAAACAACGCAAAGAAAAGATTCCCAGCATGCGCATTGAGGATGAAAAGGTGCATGAAAGGTGATATAACAATAATAATCTAACCACTCAAGGAAAGTAACAACTAATTCCACCTTAGTTCCAAGACATGGAGCATATCAATGTACAAATTTATGGCCATGATGTTACAAGCAATTTCGAGGCTAAGAATTATTGCTCATTATTAATTGTGATATTTATTTCTATATTTCATCAAAGTGCATTTTCTTGATGCTTAATTAGTAAGTGTGTACATTTGTAGAATTGAAACAAAAAAGGAAAATACCTGCCCTTTATACAAACACTTGGGCCAAATTGGCTACTAAAATGACTCAAGGGATCGATGTTGCAGAAATGCATGATGTTGGTCAACAACAAATATTGAAGTTGAGCTAGCTCCAAGGCAGAAGGAAGGTCGCAAGATGTTTGTCTATGCAGAAGATTTAAGGTTTATCATGAAGCTTGTATAGCAAGCCAGATGGTCCCTTGCAAGCTCCAAGAACCCCTCAATAAACTCCAAGGCACATCACTAAAGGGTTGATGAATGTGAGCGAATCATAGTGGCAAGAGAGCAAGGTAGTTCCAGGACCAGGCATTCACATCATTGTGACATATGGGCAACAAGAATTCTCGGGTTTCTAATAACCCTCTACATCCTTCCCTCTCTCTCCATCATCATAATGTAAATATCGCCCACCATTATATCAGCAACTACAATAGGATTGATATGGGCATGTAACAATAATTTTGGCTTGAGAAGGAAGTGGGGAAGATGAAGAGTCGGGAGGGTAGCTAAAAGGGCATGACGGAAGGTCAAGGGTCACTATAGGTGAACAGTCACCTGACCTCTATAAATGTTCCCTCGTGCCTCAGTCATAAGGGGACTTTGGCACTTGAGTTGAGGCTAGGAATAGATAGATGATTCATGCTTGCGAGATAGAGCCACTCATCTCTTGGCAGTGAGTAGAGTGGATTGGCAATGGGGCTAAGGTTTTGGCATTGGGCAAGGGTATGAGCAGCCCATGTTCCACTACAAGGTTTTGACTAATTGCATGATTTGTATTTGAAGTTGTAGCAACATTAATAAGATGTTATTTATCTTTGGCATTGATTCCAAAGCTTACTCATGGTGGTTGTATTATTTGTCTGATACTTCACTATATTTGTGTGTGTGTTTTCATACACGCAATATGTTATGGGTTGGTACATAGTGGTTGCATGTATGTTCTACTTTCGAATCTATGTTTACTTGTTCTTCGCTATGTCGATGACCTATTGGGAACTACTTTGCAATTAACTTATGGCACATTTCCTATTTAGTGTATGTCTGATTGGGTTTTAGCTCACTGATCCCTCTCGTGGCATATTTCTTTTTATTGTTGCTGAGGCTTGTTTGTACCTCTTTTTGAAATTTGTCAATGTTGGGCTGATTTTGTTTCAGTGCCTCAACATTTCATTCTTGTCCCCACTCTAACACTTTATCATTTGATAACCAAGCATGGAAACAATCATGGTGGCAGTCGGGCCCACATACCAAATGGGGCTCCTATCCCAAATAGTGTGAGGTCTAATTGGGACTTCACAACGGGGAGACCCCCTTAGTTGTTGGCGGTACGTTTCGGCTCGTCAACAGAACCATAATAGTATAAATGTTTCATGAACTTTAACTAGAATGAAAAAATCAATCTTCTAGAAGAAAGGAATTTAACCTTAACATTGGAAAATCGCCAAAGACTTATGGAAGATGGGACTTTACAGGTAAGATTTCTAGAATTCTAGAAGGAACACATGACATTTCTCACAATCCATACATTGGAGAGATGACGAGAAGAAACACACATCCATTCTCACTCTCTAAACATGGGGGAAATGAGGTGAAAATAGAATAATAAATCCATTATAAACATAAATTTATTAGGCTAAAGGTTAAAATGGCATTGTAATCAAGACTTTTGTTTGAATACACAAGTATATGAGGCTTAAAAATTAAATATGATGTGCCAAAACTAAAACCAACTAAGTGTAAGTGAGGTAGGAATATTTTACAATATAATTATTGAGCCCTTTATGAATCCCTGTGTAAAGTCCTAAATAGTGAGTTAAATTTTGATTTTTATATTAGTATGGTTGGCTAGACCCTTTAATTGAAATTGTACACTTTGTATCCTCTCCATGGACACGCACTATGGAGATCCAATTTGAGGATGATCTCATCTTGTCTTGTACATTATTTCATTATAAAAGAAGGTTTCACATTCAAAGCGGATTGTTATTCATTGATTTTTTATCATTTTCAAGGTGTCTGCTTCATAAAATTTGGGATCAAAGCTTATGATCCTAGGGTTTTTCCCATCCATTCAATATATCTTGGCATATTCACTATAGTTTATTTATTTTATTTTAATAGTTTGTTGGGAAGTTTTAGATTGTGAAATTTTGAGTGGCTTGGGGAGAAATATCAAGGTAGAAGTGATAAAAGTTCAATTTATGGTTCATTATACTTTCAAATATTTACCCTATGGAAGATAAGGTTTGTGACTAATTGTGAAATCAATTTTAAATGAGTCATCATGGAATTTTTTCTCTAACTCCTTTTTTTTGGCAAGTTTTAGAAAGTGAAATTGTGTGGAGACAAGGTGAAATATCATTATATTTCTCGTAGAAAATTTATGTTTTGGTTCACTTCACTTTAGTATGTATAGTCTATGGAAGATAGAGTTTGTGACTAATGACGAAATAAATTTTAAAAGAGTCATCTTGGAATTTTAGCTATCATTTTCTTTTGGTGAAGTTTCAAATTTTTCAATTTTTAGAATATTGGGAAGACGTAAAGAATTACATGTAAACAAAAATTTAAATGCTTTTATATTTTACGAGATATAACTAGTGGAATTTAGGTTTTTTAACTAGTCCTTAAATTAGTCTTAAACAAATCATTTTGGCACATTTGCTATAAATTTTCAGTGTTGTGAAATTTTTAGGAGTTTCTGAAGTCATATCAAAGTACTAGAGGCTAAAATTTAAGAAGAGCTCAAAATTCATGGATATAACAAGACCAAAGTTAACCGTATAGACATTCTCCAAATTAGGTTTTGAAAGGTAAATAACTGACAAGTTCATAACTTTTGATTGGAAGATCTATTTCTTTTAATTAAAATTGTGTGATAAAGATGAGTATTACTGTTTTTTTAATATGGAAAAGGTTCTACAAGAAATATTGTTGGTACTTCCTCATAAAAACTTAAACATGACCTATGAAGAAAGTGAAGGCTTAGAAAACAAGGTAACACAATTATAGAACTAGGTTGATGAAATGAGTGGCAATATGTTGAAGCAAGTGGATTATCATGTTTTAACAAATACATTAAAAAGGAAATGGGATATCAAATGAAAAAAATATGAATGAAATGGAAAAGAAATTGCATGAAAATGAGGAAGAAATAAAAACATCCATAAATGAAAACAAGGAATAAATATAAAAAATACAAAAATCCATGAATAAAAATGGGGAAGGAATACAAAAATCCATGCATAAAATAAGGCAGAGATACAAAAAAAAAGAAAATATATGAATTCCATCAAAAAATTTCTCTTACAGAGGCTCCCTAAAAGGGATATGGAGATAAAGGAAATCATATAAACAAGGAGAACAATTGTGTTGAGACTCAATCACATATTGGGGTATTTTATCACATTTGGAGAGCACAAATATTGAACCTCATAACCATGATCATTCATCACTCAAAGATCCACATCAACAAGGCTTCAAGTCAACACAAAGGACCTACTTCATTTCAAAGGAGCAATTCTTTAATTTACACCAAGTGTCAACCTTTCAAAAAATAACTATTCCATTCTTATATTTAGAAATTTATCAATATTTATGGCATCAATGGCTTTGGAAATGAAAAAAGGATTGCATTGTCTCTTGGTCCATTTTTACTAATGAATTGATAACACATTGTGAGGATATTAAGAGAAATATATTCTTTAGCCAATATAAATCTTTAGCAAAAAGGTCCAATTGTAAAGTACATTCAATAATTCCAAAAATTAATTCTTAGGGTAAATGACATTCTAGATCTCTTTATGGGAACTTTAATGGAAAGCATCCAACATGAAGTGCATCTCTTTGGACCTAAATCCCCTGAGCATGTTTTTAGCTTGGCAACGAATGTTTAAAGTAAAAATATGGCTACTAGAAGATTGGTCACTAAAAACTATAGAGAGAATCATGCTCCCACTCCTAAACTCACTAAATCAACAAGATTGAGACCTCAACAAATGGATGGAAGAAGAGAAAAGGAACTATGCTTAATTTGTAACAACAAGTATAGTAAAGGGGATACATGTGGTGAAAGAAATTATTCTATATAGGCCACGAAGAGGAAGAAGTTCAAGAACTGGGACCATCATAAGATCTACATATAGAAGAGACTACTCTATTCATATATTTCTAAGAATAAATTAGCATTAGTACTCCACAAACCCTCAAGATGGAAGGAAGCATCAAAATTAAAAGGGTGATATTTTGTATTGATTTGGGTAGTTCCCATGACTTCATCAATTAAAAATTAGCAAAACTTATGAATTGTGTTGTATTTCAAGAACCAAACTTTCAAGTAATGATTATAGATGGAGGTACCATAAAATCTTTAGAGAAGTGCCATATTGTTCAGTTCAATATGGGGAAGTATTTATTGGATAGTCCCATGATTGTAATCCAAATGGCTGGTGTTGATGTTGTATTAGGTTTCCAATGGTTACAATCATTGGGAACAATGGCCCTTGATTTTTAATATATTTTCATGATATTTTCCTCATAAGGTAAGGAAATTGATCTTAGAAGCATTCCAGAGAAATCCTCTAAAGTGATTAACTCTAACAACATGACCAAATTACTCAAAAATTTACACCATGGTGTAATTGCACAATTGTGCTCACTAGATGTTCAAATATATATATCCTTTCCTAAAAAAATTTAACAACAATTGTTCCAAGGAATTTGGAGAGACGCTTAAGGGTATTCCACCAGTTTGAGATCATGACCATGCTATTCATTTACAACTTGAAATTTACCACCTAACATTAGAACTCACAGGTATCTATATGCATGTAGGAGTGAGGTTGAATATATGATTTAAGGAATATTAGAGGCTAAAATCATTCTATCTATTCAAATTACTTTCTCTTCACTCAAGGTGATGGTTACAAAAAAATATTGTTCATGGTGTATGTGTCCACATTATAGGCAATGAAAAAAAAGTACCATCAAAGATAAGTTTATTGTTCATATCATTGATCAATTATTAAATGTATTGCATGGATCTATTGTTCAATCTAATATAAGTTATAAAACCGACTGGAGGTCTAGGTGGAATAGGCAGGTGGCCACCAATATCCACTTGGATTAATGGTGAAAATGAATTTTATGACTGACATTTTTTTTTTTTAATTTAACTCTTGTCTGGTGCTATCGAATAGAATTTTCATTGGGGCACCTTATATACAGACAACACCATGGTTTTTATTTGTATAAAAAATAACCCTGCATGGTGCATCATTTTATATTAAGCATCGGGGCCTTCGGTTCAATTAACAACATTGGTGTGTGTAGTGTTCTAGCTAGGGTACTAGGCTAGACTCTAGATTTAATATCGACCAAGGTGTGTAAGCTTAGAGGCATGGTCTAAAATATATAGACATAAAGGATTGCTGGCCAAGTGATTATGATGTAGGTTACAAGGCTTCTTTATGGAAGACTGGAATATGTAGCCTATCATTCAAACACTCAGATTACCCTACTGATATACTTGATTACAATGCTTGTCATGAGATGCATTTACCAAATTAAACACTAAACCTAAGCACTGTGTATGACTGTGCAAACCTAAGCACTGTGTATGACTGTAACAATGATTTTAATCTCCTTACAAAGATATTACCCAGAAAACCCTTGTTCAGTAAACACACAACATTCAATGATATTTACACTATATCAAACTATATGGAAATCATAAATGAATTATGAGATAAAAACAGAGTTTATGATGGTGCTTTTACAAGCCACACAGGGATCGAATCCCTTACAGGACGCACTTCCAAATCTCAGTGATGACTGTTCAGCATAACCATAAACGCAAACCATTCATAAGCGCAAACCATATACATTCAATGGAAATCAAAAGCTATGGAAATCGAAAGCTATGTAACTGTTATGCAAACCATATAAAACCTATTGAAATCGAAATTGAATCAATACCACTGTGCAACCATACGATAACCGAAATGCGAATGAAATAAATGGACAGTATACCGATTGAACGCAGGGCCCGTCCGCGTCCTAAGGGTACACTGGCTTATAATCGACCGGCTACCAAATCAATGCAAGAGATACACACGTCGTAACTGTGAATAGGTCTTAGTATTAAACTTAAAACTCTGTTCTGGAACGATTCAACGATTAAACATTAACCATTAACCGGACTGTATTTACATATGTATATCCACAGCCATGTCATTTCGACAATGAATGTACATTCGGTTGTTGCCGCTTTTATTACATCAAGCCTTTTCAAAATGTTTCTATGCTAAGTGTTTTCAAAAAGAACAAAAACTAAATAAAAATGGAACGAGCTGTTGTTGCTGCTTTTGTCTGCCAGAGTGCCCTGCTTTGACTTGAGTTGACCGCGTATATAGGAGGATCGATTCGGCTGGGAGATAGGTGTTTGTCCATGTTTGGACATTCTGCTTTTCGTCCATGCCTTTCGTTCTAGCCCAACTGCTGCGCCACATGTCAAACGATAAGCTCATTACAGGATGTGGGTACTTCCTGTAACCATTTCATGAAAGATTTCTAATTCTTCAACATAAAACCCCTAAATCAATTTCTATGCAATTTAATAACTATAGGACTATTAATAATCAATTTTCAAGGATTCTAAGGGATATATGATGAAAAGGAATGGATAAATGATATGTTTTTAGGAAGGAAAAAGGGTCTTGGGATGATACCAACATCTCTCCCCGACTTAAGGATTTAGCATGTCCTCATGCTATCCCCGAAGTGCTTCCCTTGAACTCTATCCCTACCTGGATCTCTGGTGCCTTGAGCAAGGTGTCTACATTCTTTTTCACCTGGTTATCTTTCTGTCCCTTGAGCTCCTGCTTTAACTTTTTATATTTTTCTTTAAGGATCTTCTTCTGATTGTACCACTTAGTGGCCCAGTTAGAAATCTCAGTTTGCTCAGTCTCCAATTCACTGATTCTTTCCTTTAACTTTTAATTTTTCTTCTGTGTTTCTTTGCTTTGCGCCCTGAGCATTTCATTTTCTCTTTTAATAACTTTTTCCAACATGTTAGCTTCCATGAGCTCTTCCTTCAATTCTTCAATTTGTTTTTCTAATTTCTTCTGTCTTTTAATAGGAGGTGGTGAACATTTTTCCTGTTTGTTATTGCTTTCTACCTCCATGTCAACTTCTGGTGCTGGTAGTGAATGGTCACCACTCTCAACATCCATTTGTGCAGGTGCATGAGATTCAAACTGGTCTTCTTGCAACTGGGCTTTTGGTGTCCTCCTTGTTCTTCGTGAGTAAGTGGTAAAAATTTTGTCTTTCTCGGCCCTCTTAGCATCTTCTTTTTGCATGTTCCTGGTCTTTATGCTGCCCACAGGTAGAGGTGCTTTGCTGGCCTTGGATACTGGAATTTCTTCATCAATGTCCCTCATAAACCCTGAGTCCTCTTGCACTTCTTCTTTTTCTTCCTCATCTCTGATTTGATTGACAGCTAGGAATTCTTTCCATGGTTTCCCTCTTCTTTGCAATTCATGTTCAATGAGGATTTTAATTAAGCCAAAATGATACAGGCTTTTCTCTTCATTCCCCTTCTGCTTCTGGATAGTCTTGGCCATCTTGGTTAAACTTTGTAGCAGACAATATGGCACACTGATTACACATTGTTTCTTCAAATGGAGGAGTAGTTTGATGTGGTATAGATAAACAATACTGTACCTACCTTCACATGTTATGAATTTTTGAAGGATGTAAACCATTTCATCCCAAGGATGCGCTAACCAGCCTCTTGGAACACCCTTCTTCCAGAATCTCAATGAAATCCTCATGGTATTGTGAGCTGTCGAACACACTCGGTTCGACCCTATTAGTCATGGTGGTGGCAGAGGGTCGTGCTTCTAACCCTTCTCTGTCTATATTCTTACAATTTTAACAAAGAAATTTCGAGTTGGTTACCTGGTGTATCGCTTCCTTCAGTCTTCAATATGATGCTCGGCCGGTCGATATGACTGTGATGGAAGTCAAAAATAGAGTGGTGATACCTTCCTCTTTCGGCGCTCACTGGTTTCAATCTTCACTGTGTAAATCGACTCAAATGATAATAATCTCCTCGGCGTTCCTTGCTTCTGATTCTCACTGTGTAAATCAACCCAAATGATAATACTCTCTTCGGCGCTCCTTGCTTCTGATTCTCACTTTGAAAGTTATGGGAATCGAATGTGGAAATGATGGTGAGATAACCCTGTACTCACTTCACAACGCAACCATTCATTTTAAAAAACAGAGGAGTATTGTACGCTTGCATGGATGTCACCACAAGAGCGCTGGTAGCGTATCTATAATGCTGGGCTATAATGCTGGGTAGTCCCTTTGATCATTGGGTACGTTGGGTGGTGAAGTTATGATTTGGCTAAGTGGAGTGAAATATATATATAGGCCGCTTTACATCTGTCTCTTCCTTTGTATTTAAAAACATAACTCACCACGTTCCCTTTTCAGTTGGTATTCGGTCGTATAGAGGATGTTGGTATGACTGTAGGATATATGACAAGGTGGATGTGTTGGTAATGGGTTTTAGGGATATGAATAGGTTGATATATGGGAATGATGAGAATCGGTGGGATAAGGGATGATAGGAGATTGATGTAGGTGTCCTTGAAATTAATCATAACAGTTCACAGTCATCAAAGTTACATTAAAAATCAATCTAGGAAATTAAATGTTTAAGAATAGAAATACATTACTCTTTTGTTGGTCGTTATTGTATTGACATGCTGAGTTGCTAATCCCCTTTTTGACTGTTCTTTTGATTGTTGTAACAGGTCCTCTGAGGAAGATTGAATGCACAGGTCCTTTGAGAAATTTTTTTGAAGATGTAACACGTCCCTTTAAAAGTTTGGAAAATGTTCATGCAGCTCCTTATATTGTTACAGGTTCACTGAGCTTGGCATTTGATGGAGTGTTAATGCCCAAATCCTTGTAGAAGCTTGATGAAATTCTGTTGAAGTAGCCCTTGGTGTCAATTTCTTTAACAGGTCCCTTCTGAATGTCTTAAACAGGTCCCATTACCGCTGGTGTTGGTAGCATAGATGTCTGAACAGAACATGTCCCCCTGCAAAATGTTTATAACCAGGTCCCTCTGAAATAAAATCATGACAAAACAACTTATTTATTGAAGTCTGGCATGCTGGTAACAAGTTGCTGTTGGAAATTTACAGTGAAAATATAGAATAAGAAATCTTGAAGAATTTACAAGGGAGAGATAAAAGTAACAGAACAGAATGGTGATGCCTCTCTCCCCGACTAAAGTTTGACTTGTCCTCAAGTCATGGTTCAGCTGAGAAATCAAACAGTGAACAAAAGAAAGAGAATTCATACCTGCCAACAAATTGGTTTTCAAGTAGGAATTCGGGGTTAGATTGTGCCAGATACTGGTTTTCACATCTAACCCATTATTTATTTATTTTATTTTTAGTTTTTGTTTTATAATTTTTTTTTTTTATTTTTTTTTTTATAATTTTTTCTTTTTGACTTTGAAATTGAAAGGAAATGAAACTAAGGCATTGATACTGCAGCTGAGGGCTGCAGTATCTCAACCTCTCTTTGCTGAGATAGTGTATGGAGAAAATCTTGCTTGCTGATGGGCTTGTTGTACAGTTTCAGGCGATGACCATTGACTGTGAAGGAGTGACCTTCGCCATCAATAGTTTTGAGCTTAACTGAACCATTGTCATAAGCCTGAATAATTTCATAGGGGCCCATCCAATGGGTGGTGAACTTGGCTTTATGATCCTTGAATTTTGAATCAAAAAGTAAAGCCCAGTCACCTTCCTTGAAGTGCTTCTTCTTAATGTGTGAATCATGCCATTGCTTCCTGTGTTTTTGCATGAGGATGGTGGTTTGTTCTGCTTGCTGCCTCATCTCATCCAGCTGGTTTAACTGCTGGATTCTCTCTTTTTGTGCTTGATCCAAATCAATTTGTAAATCTGCAGCCAATTTAAAAGTATGGATTTGGAATTCAATAGGAAGCATGACTTCCTTACCGTACACCAATTGGTATGGTGTAAATCCTGTGGTATCTTTCCAAGTAATCCTGTAAGCCCAGAGTGCCTCTTTGAGCTTTTCTTCCCAATTTTTCTGGTTCATTGCAACAGTTTTGGTAATGATCCCCTCCAAAGTTTTGTTTGTTGATTCCACCTGCCCACTGGCCTGTGGATGGTAGGGGGTACTTTTCCTATGCTTTATTTGGTACTTGTCTGTGATGTCCTTCATGAGATTTGAGGTGAATTGAGTACCTTGATCAGTAACTATTTCCCTTGGTACTCCATACCTCACAAAAATCTCCTCAAAAAGGAAATTGACTACTGTGTGTTCGGTTGCTCTCGCCAGTGCTTTTGCTTCTGCCCACTTTGTGACGTAATCAGTACATACTAAGATGTACTTCTTACCATTGGAGGCTAGGTTAATAGGTCCTATAAAGTCCAGAGCCCACTTATCAAATGGTTCTAAGTGAACTTGGGGCTGAAGGGGCATCTCATCGGTAGCTGTTGGTCTGCCCATTCTTTGGCAGCTGTCACAACTCTTTACATACTTCTTGGCATCCTTGAAAATGGATGGCCAGTAGTATCCAAGAGTAAGAACCTTGAAGGCTGTCCACTTCGCTACAAAATGCCCACCACACGGTTCATCATGGCAAGATTTTAAAATGTCAATTACCTCATCATTTCTTACACATCTCCTAATGATCATATCAAAACCAGTATAAAATAGATCGCCATTAAGCCATGAATATCTAGCACTTTGTTTGATTAGTCTTTTCCTTTCCTTTGCAGTGAAGTGTGGAGGTTTCCTTCCTGTAGACAAGTAATTAGCCAAATCAGCATACCAAGGAGTGACTATGGAAATTGCAAATAATTGTTCATCCGGAAAAGAATCCTCAACTGGAACAACCTCACCTGGATTTTGCAGTCTAGAAAGAAAATCGGCCACCTGGTTCTCTTTGCCTGGTCTATCTAACACTGTGATGTTAAATTCCTTTAACAATAGTAACCATCTGGTAACTCTGCCACTAGTTATTGGTTTATTCATGAGATGTCTAATGGCAGAATGATCAGTATATACAAAGACTTCATAACCAGTTATGTAATGTCGGAATTTATTCACAGCATAAATGATGGCAAGTGTTTCCTTTTCTGTAACTGTATAGTTTAGCTCTGCAGGTGTTAGATTTTTACTAATGAAATAAATGGCATAAGTACAAGATTCCTCTTTTTGGCCTAATGATGCACCTACTGCAGTGTCAGATGCATCGATAAAAATATGAAATGGTAAACTCCAATTAGGCCCTCTCAAGACTGGTGCGGTAGATAGTTTCTTTTTCAGTTGTTCGAATGCATGTTGACAGTTTTCCGTCCAGTTGAAAAGTACATCTTTGGTTAGAAGTTTAAACAAAGGTAAGGCTATCTTGCTAAAATGTTCAATGAATCTGCGGTAATAGCTAGCATACCCAAGAAAACTTCTTACCTCTCTCTGATTTTGAGGAATAGGCAAATCGGCAATAATCTGGATCTTGGCTAGGTCAACATGGATGCCTTGAAAAGAGATATAATGGCCCAACACTATCCCTTCATTTAACATCATGAAGCACTTTTCGTTTCTGAGGGACAGGTTAGCTTCAATACACCTTTTCAAAACTCTCTCAAGATTTTCTAATGCATGTTCAAATGAATTGCCACATACTGAAAAATCATCCATATACACTTCAACACAATCATGAATTAAATCAGCGAAAATAGCTAACACAGCTCGCTGAAATGTAGCTGGAGCGTTACAAAGTCCAAATGGCAAAACATTGTAGGCATAGGTGCCCCAAGGATAGGTGAATGTGGTTTTGTCCTGGTCTTCAGAGGCAATTCTAATCTGGTTGTAGCCACTGAAACCATCAAGAAAAGAAAATGATGATTTGCCAGCTAGGGTGTCTAACACTTGGTCAATAAATGGCAGTGGGAAGTAGTCTTTGAGCGTTGCTTTATTCAGCTGTCTGTAATCAACACAGATGCGCCACTTACCATTTTTCTTGGGCACGATAACCAATGGGGATACCCATTGACTGTCAGAAATAGGATATATAAAGTTGACTCTCAAAAGTTTTTGCAATTCCTCTCTGACAATGTCTTGGAGCATGGGGTTCATTCTTCTTTGTGGTTGCCTCACAGGTTTAATGGTGCTATCTGTGTAGATATGGTGAGTGCATGTGTCGGGGTGAATCCCATGCATGTCAGTGTAATCCCAAGCAAAGGCTTTTTGGTACTTTTTCAAGAGTCTAATCAATTTCTCTTGCTGAGATGAGTCTAGGTGGTTGCCTATGTTCAAAGTTTTCCCTGGACTGATCTCTATGACCTGACTCTGTGTATTGGTGATGGATTGAACTGGAAAGATGTCGTGAAATGCAGATTGCAAAGAGTGGATAGTGCATGTTTCTTGAAAGTTTTGAGCCAAAAGTACATCTGCAGCATTATATTGTTCATTTCTCAAATTTTCAGATACATCGGGTTGAGAAAGAAATAATTCTACCAAATCATTATTGTCTTCGTGGAAATCGTAGATCTGGTCAATGCTAAAAACAGATTGTACTTCTTCTTTATCATTAAATTTATCATCAAGCCACAGGTTATGTGTTACTGCTGGTGATTGTGCCGATGGATAGAGGGTGAGTTGTTTTCTTTCGGTCCCTCTAGAGATAATCATGTTGCTTGATCGGCATCCAATAAATGCATCAGCAGTTGCTAACCATGGTCTACCTAGGATGATAGGGTGTCCTCCTAAATTGGATTTGGGTTGAAGGACTAGGAAATCCACTGGATATTCCCAAGAGTCTAGTGAGACAATGATGTCTTCCAAAATCCCTTCAGGAATGACTTTGGACCTATCAGCTAGTTCAAGAACAATCGTGGTATGTTGCAAATTCATGAGCTGGAGTGTTCTCATGGTTTCAAGGGTCATGACATTGATTGCGGCTCCAAGATCTATCAAAGTGTTTGGAATCCGTATGTTGTTAATGATGGTGGTTACTTTGGGAATGCCAGGATCAACATACTTCTCCATGGAGATGGTATTGGTCATAAGGCCTGCTAAATTTCCTAAAACATGGATGGTCTGAGGATCAATCCTTTTCCTAGCAGGCTTCTTGAGACACATGTCTTTGATGGCTTTGGTATAGATAGGAATGTCCTTTATAGCTTGCAGCAGTGGGATTTTTATGTAGACATTTTTAAGTTCATCCAAGACATCAAATTGTGGTGGAGGCAATGGTGGTTTTACTTGGACCAATCGGTCTGGAAAAGGTGGATGCAGTGATTGCATCTGTTTATCTTTGGTATCACTGCTTGGTTTTGTTTGAGTTGTCATTTCATTGTCTTTTTCTGAGTTTTCTTCTTGCTGATCTATTATTGGAGAATCCTTTTGGAGCACCCTACCAGACCTCAGATTAATGTTTTGCAAAGGCAGTGTGGAGTATGAAGTTCCTTCCTCTACATTATAGGCTGGCCTCTCTGCTCTATTATTCGGATTTGGGACAGTTTGAGCAGGAATTTGAGTGGGTCTGGGAGGTTGTGGGTTAGTTGGAAATTGCAATTGTGGTACATTTATTGGTGGAGGAGCAGGCAGTGCTTGTTGGGAAGGTTGGGGCTGATAAACAACTTGCTGAGGGTGCTGCTGATATGTTTGAGAATGTGATGGATATGGCTGTTGGTACTGTTGATATGGCTGTGAGTAAGGTAGGTATGATTGAGGATATGGATGATAAGATTGTGAGTACTGTTGAGACGGTCTCCATTGATTTTGTTGTTGGTTTCCATGCTGCCATGGCATAGGTACATTCCATGAGTTTTGTGCATACATCTGATCATTCATAGGAAATTGCAGATTTTGATTAGGAAACATACCTTGGGGTGCTTGCCTTGGCTGCCATGGTCGCTTTGTGCCCATGTAATACACGTTCTCCATCTCTGTACTGGCTGCCATGTTACAGTTCTGCAAAATTTTCACTTTAGGACAGTTAAACATATCATGATGCTCAGTACAGAAAGCACAAACTTGGATATTCTCTAGAGGGCAGTCTTTTAATGCATGTTTCTTGCGACATTTGGGGCAGAAAATAGCCATGATATTATCTTCTTCTTCCTGTTTCCTTTTGGCTTTTAAGGTATCAATTTGGTTCCCTAGAGTGCTCAACAAATCTGTTTTGAACTCTTCTAAAAGATTACCAATTTCAGCCCGGGTGACACTTGCAGAGGCAGTTTTTGTGACCCTAGATGACAAGGTTCTCTTTCCCATTTTGGCTTTACTCCTTGAATATTTTTCACACAGTTCAGCTATTTCTTCAAAGGGTAAGGCAGAAATGTCACCTTTGCCCATTAAGTTGAGATCATCCATGTATTCTTCCCGGATACCTTTCAAGAATATTGTGCGGACTAGATCAGGAGGCATTGTTCGGTGTTTAGATTTTTGCAAGTTATAGACAAATCGTTCTAAATATTCTTCTAAGGTTTCATCCTCCTGCTGACTCATTCTAAAGATATCATCTTTAGAGTCTTTGGATCTGCAATAAGGCTGATATTTCCTTAGAAATATTCTCCTCATGCCATCCCAATCAACTATGGCATGCTCACCTAGCCCCATAAACCATTTCAAGGCTGTTGCCTTTAATGTGGCTGGAAACAATCTGAGCCTATGAGCATCATTTGTATAGCCATAAGTTCGACATACAATGTCAAACTCGAATAAAAATGAGTCCGGATCCTCTGAAGCCATCCCATAGAAATTGGGTAGCACGGATGGGGGTATATTTTTCATTTTGATCTCCTCATCCTCCTGTGGTTCTTGTATAGGGAACTTAAAAGTTGACTCCTCCTCCTCTTGGTGGGGAACTGATCCAGATCCCTCCTCAGCCATTCTAATTGGTCTCTTTGTGTCCGTGTCACTTGGTGGAAAAGGGGAAAAAGAAGATTGCTTGGTAATGGTACTACTTTTCCCTTGTGTAGAAGATCTAGGAAAGGGCTTCTGCTGTGATTTATGTGCAAATAGAGTTTCCCTCTCAGCAAGAGTAATTTGCTGTCCTGAGTAAAATATTTCTTCCAATGTTTGGATATCCTCCTCATCTGGTGTTGTATTCCCTAGAGATTCTGCTCCTGATGATGATGGGTTAGTTTTTAGATGGTGGGGGGTTTTTACAAATCTCCCTTGATTGTCTCTAAGTCTAGGCATAAATGAACATGATTTCTAACTGTGTTTTTGTTTATTTTTGTGTGTTGAAATTTTTTTTTTTTCTTTTTGTTTGAATCCTTTAAGTACACCTCCCCGGCAACGGCGCCAAAATGTAGTGTTCTAGCTAGGGTACTAGGCTAGACTCTAGATTTAATATCGACCAAGGTGCGTAAGCTTAGAGGCATGGTCTAAAATATATAGACATAAAGGATTGCTGGCCAAGTGATTATGATGTAGGTTACAAGGCTTCTTTACGGAAGACTAGAATATGTATCCTATCATTCAAACACTCAAGTTACCCTACTGATATACTTGATTACAATGCTTGTCATGAGATGCATTTACCAAATTAAACACTAAACCTAAGCACTGTGTATGACTGTGCAAACCTAAGCACTGTGTATGACTGTAACAATGATTTTAATCTCCTTACAAAGATATTACCCAGAAAACCCTTGTTTAGTAAACACACAGCATTCAATGATATTTACACTATATCAAACTATATGGAAATCATAAATGAATTATGAGATAAAAATAGAGTTTATGATGGTGCTTTTACAAGCCACACAGGGATCGAATCCCTTACAGGACGCACTTCCAAATCTCAGTGATGACTGTTCAGCATAACCATAAACGCAAACCATTCATAAGCGCAAACCATATACATTCAATGGAAATCAAAAGCTATGGAAATCGAAAGCTATGTAACTGTTATGCAAACCATATAAAACCTATTGAAATCGAAATTGAATCAATACCACTGTGCAACCATACGATAACCGAAATGCGAATGAAATAAATGGACAGTATACCGATTGAACGCAGGGCTCGTCCGCGTCCTAAGGGTACACTGGCTTATAATCGACCGGCTACCAAATCAATTCAAGAGATACACACGTCGTAACTGTGAATAGGTCTTAGTATTAAACTTAAAACTCTGTTCTGGAATGATTCAACGATTAAACATTAACCGTTAACCGGACTGTATTTACATATGTATATCCACAGCCATGTCATTTCGACAATGAATGTACATTCGGCTGTTGCCGCTTTTATTACATCAAGCCTTTTCAAAATGTTTCTATGCTAAGTGTTTTCAAAAAGAACAAAAACTAAATAAAAATGGAACGAGCTGTTGTTGCTGCTTTTGTCTGCCAGAGTGCCCTGCTTTGACTTGAGTTGACCGCGTATATAGGAGGATCGATTCGGCTGGGAGATAGGATCGTCCATGCCTTTTTTTCTAGCCCAACTGCTGCGCCACATGTCAAACGATAAGCTCATTACAGGATGTGGGTACTTCCTGTAACCATTTCATCAAAAACTTCTAATTATTCAACATAAAACCCCTAAATCAATTTCTATGCAATTTAATAACTATAAGACTATTAATAATCAATTTTCAAGGATTCTAAGGGATATATGATGAAAAGGAATGGATAAATGGTATGTTTTTAGGAAGGAAAAAGGGTCTTGGGATGATACCAACAGTGTGTATAATATAATTAGCGCACCACAATTTTTAAATTAAAAACCCCACAACGGTGCTCCATATTGTTTATGCGTCAGGGCGTCATGAGAGTATAGCATTGGACTAGGAAAAATGATTTTTATGACCGAAATTTTCTTAAATTTAACCATTTACTCGTGTTATCGATATTATATGCACCGACATGAATTATTTACTTAGCGCACCATTATTTTTTTATTTTTATAAAAGAAACTCTTCCACGGTGCACCATATGTTATCAAGCATCGATGTGTATAGGTATAGTAATGCATCGATGCATTAGTGTATTATACATGCACCGTTAAAAAAAAATCCATTAAAACATCCCCTTGCACAGCTTCGCTAGTGACCTCCGTCAAAAACAAATTTTTGGGCTATTTTAATAAGAGTTTCCGCAAAAACCTCCATTAGAGGTTCTTTTCCTAGTAGTACAAGCAATGATTCATCTACCACTACTTATGCTAGAGGTTGTTCATAAATATTATGACAATATTTATGTCACCGTGTCGAGCCTTGCTAAGGTGTTCCAGGGTAAGAGTGATGTGTCATAATAAATTGTTTATATCATTCGAAGGGTGTGGGGGGAGGGGCTCCATTGTCCCAGGTGGCTGAGCAAGAATGGGGTCTACAACATCACCTTGGCCAGGGTCACTTTGCAAGTGCCCACCTTGTAGCCCCCTCTTTCCCATTCCCCTTCTCGCATGCCCACGTTGGTAAGGCCTTGCCATCTAGGCAACTCTAGAACTGTGTAGGCACACCTTTGATTATCCACGCACCCAAGAGAATTTTCAACAACCATAATTTGACTGATACCTCCAACACAAATAAAAACTCCAAACACAACCTAGCAAACCAAAATATAATGTATTCATTAAACACCATGGGTAAAGCCTTAAGGAAGTCCCATGGTGTTCAGACTAACTACAACAAACTAGCAAGGAGGCGATATGATATCAGTCGTTGAAATATGAATCCAAAGCCCTCGTAGTGTTAAATCCAGCTCCAAAACTACCAATGCTACCCCATAATATTATAGTAGGAACAAAACCTCTAGAATGACACAAATATAAGATAAAGAGACTTGATTCCACCTTAAATAATCTCAAGGACAAACCGACAGAACTTGATGCTCCCTCAACCCCCACCAAAATGCACATAAATACGACTACTCTAAGAACTGAAGAGCTAACTTGGTTGGCTGGGGAAGAGGGCTGGAAAAGTTCCCTCTGACCAAACCTCTCAACCACCCAACAAAGCAATAAGACCCCAAAAACCCCATATTGACACAAAGAAATAGAACTGACATGAATACCATTTGGAAGCCAACACTTTTGGAGACTTGTATTTTACAACCATACACCCTAGAAAATATAATACCACACCAGGGGATAAATCCACAAATCCATATTTTTCTCTCGGCATGGGAATTCCAGGTTGAATTCTGAAACCACTATAGCATGGAGATGGCATACACATGAGTTACAAGATCAATTACTCCTCCATAAATCCCCAAGAAATAGCTCCATATGCCAGGATCCCAATTGAACTTCCACTGAACTGATATTCCCCCATTCTTGTCACCCCAAACTATAAAGATACCATCCCCAGAAACCACTCTCAGAGTGAGAAAACTATGAGGCCAATGCAATTTAGCTTCCTATTTGATTGAGACAGGCTGAGCTTGAACCACCCTCACCCCCCCCCCCCCAAATTACATACCAGACTTACCACCACGCAACCAAAATAACAACTTCACAACATGTGTTTACACCTCAACAAAGTTATCCAACGTCTCATCCATTAAATTGACCTTACTTCACGAGGTTCCATGGAAAGAGGGTGCCACACCACCTTTCTTAATTGAAAAGAGGGTCGGTGGGGTGACAAGCACCCTCCCTGATACCCATACTCCCTTGTTCTGACACCCTCATCGAGGATTCATGAAAAATAATTTATTTGAATTGTAATTACAAATTATTACTATGGAACGCATCCATTAAACATATTAATATGTCCATAAAAATGTTTTCATATATTTATGCCGTAAGGCATTCCCTCTGGGATGAACTCCCCTCCCTGCCCTCCTGTCACCTCTCTGCTCTGTCCGATGAATCGTTAGACGATTGGAGTGTCTCTAGTCATTGATTTAATAATTGATTTTCGAGGTTTCGATGTGTGGGTGTTAGTGTACGTGTTGGGAATGCATCTTACCGTGAGATTACCATGGTTAACTAACACATCTAGTTGTAACTTCATTACCAAATTCCAGATCAACGACTATGGACAATAGAACCGAAGGATGGTACATTATTTTGCAGGGGAAAATTCGAGCCAAGGCCACCTCCATCTCGTGCCTTTGGGCCATCCAGGAGGACCCATGGAAGAACCTCTTTCATACAAAGTGGCCTTCGCTGGACTTGCAGGCAATGGTTTCAAGTAGAACAGAAGGATGGTACATGTGTTTGTAGGGGAAAAGTCGAGCCAAGGCCACCTCTATCTCGCGCCTCAAGGCCATCCAGGAAGATCTGTGGAAGAACCTCTTTCATACAAAGTGGCCTTCATTGGACTTGTAGGCACTGGTTTCTGTCGTGAATGAAGAAAGAAGTTACAGGAAACTCGATGCTCGCCTCTCAGATGCATTGATTTTGATGGATATGTCGACTTCTTTCAGAGCAGGTTGTTTCTTCGAATCCTTATTCAAAGTTTTAGTTTGGTTCCATGGTGCTCGTAAGTCCACTGGAGGAAAGGCTCCCAGGAAGCAGAACGCCACCAAGGTTAGTGGTTACCTCCATTTGGGTTCAATTTTATTTATTTTTGCAAAGGCTAATAGGGCTTTCGTTCTTGACCTTTAGGGTTTCAACCAATAGATTTTAGGGTTTTAACGTTAGGGATTTTAATGTTTCAGGTTGCTCGTAAGTGTGTTCCACTGCCATTGCCTTTTAGCCGTAAAAATGGATTTGTTTATGATATGGGTGGGTATGGATTGATGGACTTGATGGGAATGTATGTCTACTAAACAAGAGGTCCCATGGAGGCGTGTCTTAGCTGCTTCTAAGGGTAGCGGATATTGTAGCTCCACACATGTAAAGGCCACACCCTACTCTTAGTCTTAATGCTCATGGTTTTTTTTATCCAAGTTTGATTTTCTTGCTGAGATCAAGGTGATTTAGACCATATTGCAATTAAACCATTTTGATTTTACTTGATAATTGTGCTACTTTGTATTGAGGTTAAGTATCCTCTGGTTTCCCAAAGTGGCATGCATCAAATCCACATCTTCATCTTTATGTTGGAAATTCTCCATGTTTTATATAACATTTTATTTTTGACGCTAGCAAGAATAAAGGTAAGTGGAAGAGGAGATCAATTATTTTCTCCAATAATGCCTAGTTGAAAATTTTCCTTGGGTTTTACTGTTTTAATCTCTGCATGCAATTATTTCCTCTGTTATTACTGATATCTACATGTCCTATTGATTCCTAGATGAGGCATTGGAAAGAGTGGGAAAGGGAATCACAAACTTTGGATTATATGTTTTCAAATGGTGAGTTATTTTAGTTCTTCTCCCTTAGTTGGGTTGGTGTGGAATCATAGTTACTTCAGCCTTCGGATACTCTTTAAGTTGACAAGTAATAACTAGTTGGAAACTTGCAAATAATTCCAAGAAGATAATCCATCTGAGGCACCTGCTATATATGGTTTTTCCTGCGCTAAAGCAAATTCAAGCTAAGAAGTTGTTGGAATAGGAATTGGAGTTCAAAATTCGAGGTAAATAAATTAATATGTTTCTGAGACAAGTGGGAGTCATAATATTACTTTATACTTATAGAATTTAACAATCAATCATGTTGTAATTACATTTTTGGTCAAGAGTAGCATCAATAACAAAACTTCTGAGGGCCAAAATCAATCCAGACGAGAGCCTGTATTTATGCATATTTTCATTGATTAACTTGTCAAATGAAATAATAATACGCACCTATTTTGACCATGATATATATATATATATATATATATATATATATATATATATATATATATCGCATTTATATTTGTATCTTATATATTATTTATCTTTCTTCTTTTATCATTGCCCTAGGAGATCCATTGGCATCCCCCCTTTGTGCTGACACTGGATTGTACTTTTTAAAGTCCCTTTAACGTAATTTTGTGGTTGGAAATTAATAAAACTAACTTATCTTTTATTTTTGGGAAAATCTTTGTTGTTTAAATCTTTCATATTTTATAATTAGGTATTACCAGAATATAGGATCCAAGGGATTTTTTTATGTTAAATTTCTTTTGGCAAATCTTTCTTGTTTGATAACTTCATTAGGTATTGACAAAATCTACGTCGAGTCCAAATTGATTTTTTATGTCTTATTTTTATGTGATGAGGTGGTTGTGATATTGTCATATTGTGTGGTAAATTGGTTGTATTTAATGGGTATATTATCATTATATCAACATTATCTTTTAATCCACACTCTAATTCAATTATATAAAGTCCACTAATGGTCTGGAAATAATGGAAGTTGATTATAATTCTACTATAGTAGATTAAGAAAAATTGTGGTCTTGTTCCGATATCAATGTTTATGTATATTTTTTCAACATAGCTAAGAAAGTAAGGTGTATATATTTTGTGTTATTCATTGCCAGAACAGAATTGTCCCCGTTTTTCTTGATAAGGTATAGAAACCCCTTGTATATTTATTCGGCTCCTTTAAGGAACCATTCATGGACATGTATGCTCAAGATACTCGTAGAGACCACATCACTTAGTCCAAATATAAGAAGATGATACCATAAATGAATTTGTAACACAAAACACAACATATAAATAAAATTACTGAAAGACATGACAAAACATAAAATAATTTAGATACTTGGTGAAAGAATGACTTTTGCCTCTCGACTGCATTCGTAAGATCATACTCAATATTATGCATTTAAAAATCGTTACATCAAAGTTCCCTGCAACAGAATGACTCAAATCAAGTTTTTATGGTTCTTCCCAGTAAAAGTATTTCCATATCTCCTTTGTTTGTTTCTGTGAGCTTCTTTGATAGATGACTCCACAAAAGAAGCATCCAGTATTCTGCCATATATTTTCTTGCAATCATTTCCATATTGGACTTGCAGACCGCAATTTATGAAAGGAATAAGAATCTGGAATCATACTCTGATGCTTAAAGATTACAATAGAAATGACTCTATCATACTGGATTAAGCCTGTGACAGTGCCAGATCCATTCACATTCGAGAGGAACAAGAAGCTGAAAAATTGCATTGTCGGATTCTATGTGCTCATTAAGTAATGGAAGCCAACACTGCTCATACCTACTCATAACACAAAGAAAGCACACTAAAAAAAATTAATATCCACAAATTATTTTCTTAATCATTTAGAAAATAAAACATTTTCCTTACTAGAATAGGGAAATCAAACGAAATTGCATATTGTCACACAATTTTATAATTGATACAAAATTCAACAAAAGAATCTTGAGAATCTGCAACAAATTTTGAAATCGACAAAAAATTTGATGATTAATACAAAATTCAGCAAAAGAAACTTCACACGGCCTGGTTGTTACGTAAAGGGAATTTTTTTGCTTATTAGAACAAGGAAACGAACAAAAGTTCATATTGTCTCAATTAATAATTAATACAAAAATTCAAAAAAAGGGAAATTCACACCATCTGATTTTTATGCTTATGTCATTGGTACCCCATTTAATATCCAAAATTTCATTGGAAAATATCATAATTTATACAAACAGAATTTGACCACATATTAGATCGAAAGACATGAAAGATGTTGTGAAAAGCTTAACACTACGAAAGAGGAATTTGTACTTGTAAATGGCTCTTTGTAAAGCTAGTCCATGGTAAAGGCGGCGATAACAATTAATGGAAGCAAGAAACAAAAGATGTTGTTTTCTGCAATGATTAGATCCGGATCCATGTTGATGCTAATCTCTTGTGATTTTCACCATTCCTCTTCATGCACTACATTCATCCTTCCCAGAAAACCTTTCGAAGCTTAAGTCTTGGTTATCAAGACTTCTCATCCAGTATTTCAAACCTTGATCTGTTTTCTTACAAATCCTCCATTCCTTCTTCAACCTAGACCTAAAGTGCCTCTTCAATATCTAGATATGTACTACCTGAATTGGTTGTGTACTACTAAGCCGACAAACCATATCATATGGAAGAGTAAATATATATATTCCAGATACCACTAGCCATTATAATTTCAACTAGGTAAGTCTTGCACATTGTCTAGTAAAGCTCTCTACCTGCTCTAAATCTCCGGTCAATAGGACTTCTGAGAGGTTAGAGATATCTGAAAAGTTTAACAAACCAAAAATAAACACCCACATAAATTTCAAAAAGAATGATTAGACTATGTGATCAAAACTTAATTTCAACTACATAGGTCCATAATTTGTAGAGATTAATACAATGTTTTCAATCGCAATGGATAATAACATAATCACATGACATAACTAAACTGGCTCATAAGGTATCAAAACCAATTTCCACCTTCCCTACACCTGTGTTGCCAAAAAACAGATACAACTCCAAAACTTCTTGCATATGGTGGACCCACTTCAGGAATGAAGGAGGGATAAGTAGCTGGAAAAAAATATACCTTCAACAACTAAACACAACCGCCTACACAATATTCTAAAGGTCATGAGCTACTAGTATTTTACTGTAACAATGCCCTAAAAATTATCATATTCATCTAAAAATTGCATGCACTTGTGGTAGAATTCCACACGTTACCAAAATCCCTAAATTACCAAAAACCCTATTGACAAAGCTATAGCCACCATAATTCCCAGTATCACCAAAGCTGCCCCTACCTCGACCGGCCATGTACATTTCACAACTTTTCTTTCAAATACAAATGATGAGAAACAATAAATTCAAAATAACATTGAAATTGTGAATTGTGCAACTCTTACTCTCAAAACATTTAAATAATATGCCCCCATAAAAATCAAAACTGGCCAAAAGAAAATGAACTTACCACCCATTCGTCATGGAGAAGAATCAAGAGCATTCATACCATTATCATTAAAATTTCCATCATCATATTGTGCATTGCCATCATACCTACCCCTACCATGACTTGGCATTCATAGATAGAATCAAGCATTTTCCATAATAATTGTAGATGCTATTATTAAAAGATTTTAGCTTATCGTAAATGAAGTCAGATTATGCCATAAACAGAAGATGCTAACCAAATTATTGTGTTTGTCCATTAAAAACATACAACTCTTCAAGTTGTATGAAGAGAAAAATACCTCTGCCTCGAGGAGTAGGATCCTGGCCACCCATTCCAAAGTCATTATAATTGCCATTATCTTGTTCTACACCACCATAAAAACCACTAACCCGACCAAAGAAACCACAACCTCTGCCACGACTACATCCACGACCCTGATTTGATCCATTGTCTACAGAATTATAATAACCTGATGTATCTCCATTCTGATAGCTTAGGCAACATTTCCTGTTGCAGATTCACTTACTCAAGTTTTCAGTTTTAGCTCAAAATTGAGATTAAAATTAAATATAATGGCAATGAAAAATATTAAAATCTAACTCCAAAGCATTTTTTTCACAATATACCTCCTCTCCCAGTCGCCCTTCCATGTCCACAACCTCTGCCCCTGCTAGCTTGTTGAGAATTTTCAGATAACATTAGGCATTGTGTATGTTAATAACTTTGCTGAACTTTCTTTGGCATAATGTTGCTAATTCGTAGTGTATTGGTGCATTTTAGCAAATTTGCATGGATGCCAACTCATTTTTCTTCTCATTGAAAAAAAGTGCTCACCTTTCCACCCTTTATCAACCCCCTTGAATTTATTAGAGTTTTTTATTTTACATTTCAACTCCGATCTTTTCCATTACTAGATTGTTAGTCTAACAAGGTGAGGATGGGTATGAGCACATTATCTATTATGTTAGAAGAAACCTAGTAGGACCATCACTAAGCTACAAACATTATGAGAAGTTGGCCTTGGTGATGGTCCATTTCATTCAAAAACTTTTCCACTACATTCAGTTGCATATAACCAAGGTTATACCCAATTAAAACCCCATACGATGCATGTTAGGGAAATGAATTACCAATTATATGTTCAATAGTTATATTGTTATACTCATTAGTTCAATATTGAATTTACAATATCAAAGAGAAAAAAGACCTCGACACTTTTTGAATTTATTAGTGTCCTCACAATTGGGGTATCAAATTCCCCTCTCAAAAATAACCTCTCCAATGAAAACCTTTTCATCATTTCATCCAATGATATATTGATTTATCTTCACACATAAATTTGGTTTGCATCTTTCATGAAATAGCCATCAATGTATATATCACCAAACATGTTATATCCTCATCAAGAACACCACTTACTTGTGAGGATTTGACACCATATATGTTGTTTCCGATGATTCTTGCGAATAGGTAGAACAAGTCCTTAATGATTATGACAATGGCACTTATGATGGCCATTTATCAATAACAGCCATTGATTAGAAGATTTTTCAAGAAGGTTACTTTTGGTCCTCGCCATTTCATAATTGCATTCATTTGGCTAAGTGATCCATGAATTTCCAAATGCTTGTTTCCAAGTTTGAAGCGCCATTAGCTTGTTTTCACCCAACTATCACCATTCGTCACTTTTGTAAATTGAGGGTTAGCTTTATGCAATGTCACTCTACAACCAAAGATGGACACAACCACAACATTATGGTCATCATTTATTTTATGAAGTGGGTAGAGTCCATGTCAACATTCAACAATACATCTTATGTAACAACTCACTTCGTTTTCAAGTGCACCATCACTTTCTTTGTTATCCCCATGTAGTTGGTATTTAACCATGAAAGGCCACATTGAGAACAAATTCTTCCATGATTTATCTTTTCATTTAGTATTTTAATACATTTTTTTACTCCTTACTATTAATAGGCTAATGGCCAAGTTGAGGCTATCAATTAGATTCTTAAAACCATGCTTTAATGGAAAATCAACAAAAACAAATCTAATTGGCATCACATGTTTTTCTTGGCTTCATGAGCCTATAGGCATTATTGAAGTACCTTTCCCTAAGTAACTCCTGCCTTAGTCCATCCATTTTTAACATGTAAAGTAGGGATCTACTAAAACTCCAGATGAACTCTTTCTTGACTCATCCAAACCTCTAAGGAGGACCATTGACTTCCTCATAGGTACATCCTAGATGCTTGCGACCAATATTACCATTTGAATTTGAAGCATTTTTATCACGATGTGAATGTTGATTCACATTGGAAGATTGAAAAGGCCATATAAGATAACATAAAGTGCCTACCTTGGTTATCTCTGCTGCTTGAACCTCGACTTTGGTCTTTTCTTCTTGAATTATTATTAGTGGAAGGAGTGCAAAGAGTCCAAAAAGTGAGAAGACAATTAATAATTTGATGGTTCCATATGTTTTTTAGTTGAGGTAGGTTGCAAGCAAAAAAGTTACAAATGTTAAGTTTATGCATTTTTTGTTAAATTTACATTATGCTATCTATTTCAATCTATTTATCAAATTGATTGTGTCTTGGAACTTGGCTTTGACTTGTAGGTAGAAAATAGCGATAAAGAACCAAGTACAAAAGATCTTGTTCAATACATGGAAGATTTAGACTATCATAGAGAGAGTTAGATGTCAAAATCTACAACAAAAGATACCTTACCATATGTTCGAGTTCAACAAAGCCTAAAAGGAATCACTTAAAAAGTTGAAAACTTACAATATGACTACCAACATGCAATGAAATGTATATACAGGTTGACCAAGATAGTTTGATATATGGCCTCCTTTCCTAAACTTTTGACTTTTGCATGGAAGAAGGGTGATTTTCTTGATTCATATGAGGTTATCTAAGCTTAATTCACTTGAACCATTTATTTGTTTGAATTTTTTATTTTATTGTTTTTTTTCAATTTTTGTTCACTCGTGAGCTTTCATTTTTCTTGAATGGTCATGCTTGTCAATCTTAGGAAGGAATTTTAAATTTAGGTGGCGTAAAAACAATGAAAGACTTGGGAAAGGAACATGAAGTTTCAACGTGAATTTTATAAAGTTAAACCAAAACATTAAATACATGGTCCTTACATAAATATCAATATTTTATAATGCTTCATAGAATATTGTTTTAAAGATTTTGCAATCTATTTTATTGGGTAAATGTTTATAGATACCTATTTCTATTTTGTAAGGAAATTTAGAGAATGCACGTTTTAAAGATTCTTCAATTTGTAGAATAGTTATTTTTATTTCCCCAAATTGCTTTGAGGGTCTTTCCCATCGATAACGCTTAACAAATCATTATAATGCATATCTAGATTACAATTAAATATAGATGCACAGATCCTACCAGTCTAAGTTGCTTCAATATATTTAATTCTATGATTATTATTTTTATTACTAGTCTCAAGAAGCTTATGAATAGGTTCCCCAATCAAATCATGAGGTGATATTTAATGTTGAAGTTGACAAATCATCTCAACTATTTTGCATACCACAATTATGATTTTATTTATTTATTTATTTTTAATTTCAAAGTTCTAGATCCATAGTTTGATTTGTGAAGTAAGGAATTTTTTTTGGTTTGACAAATCACTAATACATGAACAATGAGTGTTTGTGGTTTGAAAAATTTTGGTTCGACAAATCATTAATAAATGAACAAGGAATGTTTGTGGTTTCACTTTTTGGAGCATTCATGACCATTTGTATGACATTATCATATAATACTCCATTGTGCTAGACAAAATAATGGAATTTCATTATTTTTTATGTTATTTGCCCTCCTTTGATCCAATGATAATTTAAGATCAAGTACATGTGGTTTAGTAATAAAATTAATCTCCATTTTTATTTTGTTGATTTTAGAATAGCTTTTGAGACTGTACTTAGGACTGACTTTTGGAATAAGTTAGAAGAGTTAAAAATTTCCTTATGAGTTGAGAGTTATTGGTGTAAGGCTATATGAAAATGGTATTGTCAAGTTTCGGAACACTAAAAGGTGGTTGGAAGAAATTAATCATCATATAGTAGTCAGGCAAGGTTGTCTCCTATCCCCTACCTCCTTTGGCATTTACATTGATAAATAAAAATGTTGGTTAGAAGAATTTCGTTGCATAGGTTTGACTCTTGCTAGTATAGTCATCATCCTTTTTCTTTATGTTGATGATATTGTTCTTATGGCACAAAATCTTTATGATCTCAATAATCATCTAAGAATCCTCAAGGACTTCTACTCTAGTATGGGTATGAATGTGAAGGTCAAAAAAACAAAGGTTACGATAATCAAATCCTACATGATTGCTTATGACACTTTCATATACGACAATCATAGTTTGGAGGAAGTGCCCTCATACAAATATCTTGGAATCAAAATTCATCACGAGTTCAATTGGAATTATAGTGTTGAAAAAATGATAAATAGAGGGTGGAAAGTTTATTGTGAGATTGAAAACAAATGTGAATTATCATACCTTTGGTTATAAGATAAGGAAAATATGCTATTTGATACTCTCATCACTCCTGTTATCTTATATGGTTGTGAAGTCTAGGAATGGAATATCTCTAGAGAATCTTGGAGAAGGACATAAGAGATCCAAAATCATTTTACATTTACAATCTTAATATTAAAAGCAATACACCATATCTTATCCTTCTCATATAAGTGAGCCTTTCCTCCATTGAGTGCATGGCCATTAATCCAGATTGGATTGTTATATTATTTTCCATCCATATCGATGCTTTTGAAGTGGAAAAATCAAAGAAATCAACTTACAAAAGTATTTTTAACAGTGAGACCCAATTTAGAGAACCAGGGTTTGAAACTTTCTAGGGTTAGTTTGAGGCCTTGAATGCATTTTTTTTGGGACGGGTGGTGTAAAAATTTTCTACCCAAGTGCTAGATGTTGTGATCTATTCTGCACTCAAAGATCTTTCCAGTGATGCAAGAATCACGTCAATCAAAGTTTAGATGCAAAAGTTATGACTCTCGGAAGCTGACCTATTATGATTGACCACCATAATTCAAGAGGATGTCACATTAGCTTCAGTTACTCATGCAAAATTTGTTATCCATGTGGATGTTATGAAGAAGACTCTAAAAGGGTCAAAGTTGGAACTCTAGTTAAGGGTTGAAGGAGTCAAACTTGACCCCTAGTTATCTATTGGGTTGTGTTATAATCATACTACTAAGATGAAATGGGTTCTTTTCTTTTTTTTCTTGTGTTTTGTTCCATAGTAGAGCAGAGTAGCTCATAGTGAATAGATTCAAAGAGATCATAACCAAGAAGGTTTGCATTATGTAATAATCCATGGCCACATGTCTTAGGTAACTTCAAAGAGAATACCTTCTACTTTGCACTTGCATAATTTCCAATCCAAATAAAAGAGAGCATATTAGTTTCACTTTTGTGACTGAATGTTCTTTTGAAAGGGTTTTCCAGAGCATAACTCAATGTTCATTGTGCTTTGTGAGTGATTGTGATTACTTTTCTTTATTTTCCGCATTTAATTTATTGCATACATAAACAACAAAATCAATAATAACGAATGTTGAATCTAAATGAATTAACAATTCATGGTATAGATTTTGATTTAAGTAACATATATGTTGTGATGACCTATCCGGTGGAATATCCACAATAGTTTATAAATCAATCATGGTTAAGTACTTAATGAACATGAACACGATAAACAACATGGATGACAAGAGGCTCCCCAAAATTGTTTTCAACTCCATCCATAACCACCAATGACTCAAGCGAGAATGTTATCAAGATGCCAAGTATTGGCTACATCATTAGGGAATATAGGAAGATGTCATCCTGCATGATACCAACAATATTAAAAATAATATTGCACTAAATTTAAAAGGTATTTATGGTGCAATGAAGAGTTAGAAAATAAAAAGAAGCCAAGATATTACAAAGCAGCATTAGCCCCAAGGGTTAGCTCAATTGGCTGAGAGCTATACATGAAATTCTTTGATATTGTTGCTAATTGTCGTTGATCACAGATTTGAATCTCTTTTATTCCCTTGGGGCAATTGGGGAAATCAACATTACTAAAATAAGAACCAAGTAAGATAATAACCCAGCGAGTTGTTACTGGAACAAAAGCATACAGATCAATGAATGTTTGAGACATAAGGAATCATATCAGTTGAACCATTACGTATACTGGAATGTAGGGTTTGACAACTCAGGAATCGTCTGGTAGACCAAGTTAAGGTCCAGTGGGACGAGTACAATCCTGGATCGGCTACTTGGGAAGATATAGAAATTATATGTCAAAAATACCCCAACTTCTGCCAATTTTGAAGAACTTGAAACCATGTTTTGTATATATTTACTTTACTTTAAATCAGAAACTCAGAGCCATTTTGGAATGATCACATATAAATGTGAATTTTTATGATATGTTATATGTTTGATTCCACTGGTACGTGGATACCAAGATGGAATATGTTATTGATCTCACTAAATTATAGTTATTAAAGTAAAATTTAAATATTTGAGTAATTTTGCTTCTGATGGGAATTAAGATATTATAATTTTGTTTCATTTATGCATATTGATATGATTGATGAGATGGAAATAAAAGAATGATTACATTTCACATATGAAAGCTAATAACATGAGTAGAATATGGCCAAGTATGTTATATTGTAGTTAACATGTATGAATTATACATAAACTATTTGTTTTGAATATGTTGATGCATATTTTATAAATGCATAAGCAAGTGTTTATGTTACAGATAATATCGTTACCAAGATGACCATGTTATGACAAAAACTTCAGAACAATTAAGGCTCAAAGAGATTCCATGATAGGGTGTTAACCTTGGTCCCACTAGGAGGGGTGGACGTATTACCCACCGTTTATCCTCCGAAACCTGGAGTCATGGGAGGACTGTGCGAATCACGCTCCCCTAGACGAGTGATGATGACTGCTAGATGCTTACTGGGCAATCAGGTTGATATAATCGACGCTGATACCCTTAAAATCCTATGATTGGTTAGTCAATATAGCTGATGGCATGGCATACTCTAGTAGAGGACAGATAGGATGGAAGCAGAGGAGATTAGGAAGGATATGATGATTATAGAATAGTTGGGAAACCAACTGGGGCAGAACATGGATATTATAGTTGTAAATTTTTAAAAATATTAAGAAAACAAATTCAATTTTGTAAATGTAAAGACTTATATATTCATAATAATCATTAATATATCTTAGAAACCCTAACTTCGATACGAAGCTTTTGGAAGGAGGGATGTATGTAATGACCCACCTATAGCTATAAATAAAATACAAGTATTAGCATGCATACGAAGCCTCCATACGATAGCTAAGTATGCATGGACTCGTATATAAAACACTATATATATAATAAACCGTCAAATGAACATAAATGTTAGTTTTAATGTTTAAAAATTAAAATTGTAAATTAAAATTTATGAAATTAAATAAAATTAATTAAATTAAAATTACAAATTAAATTAAATCATTAAAATCATAAATAAATTTTATTAAATCAAATTTAGATATTCAAATAAAAATCTCCAAATCAAATTAGATTTTGTTTTATAAAATCAACACGTATCAAAATTAGGACACGGAGATGGAGGAAGTCGGTGAATGGAGACTTATAAGAAGGAAGCGGCGGTTGGAGGAAGGGGGCTCAAGAAGAGGAGGAAAATTGGTAACACAGAATTTTCAACAGTAAAGACTGAGCGTTGTTTGTTTTGAAGTTTTTGGGCACGGGGAACAGAGTGCAACAATTGAGAAGCATTCTAGACTGAGTACCTAGGTTGTACTTAGTTTGGCTGGGAGGTTATGGTCTTTTGGTAACGGGAGCGAGCTGAAGCAATTCTGAAGCCTCTTCATCCGCAGGAAACCAGGTAGGTACTTCTCATCAAATCAATCAATTTGAAATATGAAATTTTGTTAAATTTTAAAGCAAGTTCATGAAAATTTCATATGTTGTTCAGAGTATATAGCTGTTTAAAATTATTTACAGTGAGGCTATCTAAGTCATCAAAATCACCAAGAAACCCAATCTAAAGCACACCAACACTTAACATGAGTAAATTCTCAAAAAATAACTTAACAAAACACCCATCACCATGACTTATCTAAAAAAATATTATAATATAAATATAAATAAGAATAAATACTTTAAATAACCATAAAAATTTTGCTAGAAAAAATCACCACTGATCTACATGGTGGGAAGGAGCACAAAAAGAACACTACACTGTCATCAAAGAAGAATACTCTCGAGAAAACTTTGAATAAAAAGAAATCGGGCAAGAAAGAAACAATTCTCAAAACAAGGAGGGGGAAAGCTCCGCCCAACAATAAAAGAGTGAACTCGACAACTCCTCAAGCATCAATAGTGATGAGGGTTTGAATACGGCACAAAATAAATCTTCATTAAACAACAAAGCAGATCTCCTAGACCAAACTTCTTCTGTGACTATCTTCAAAAGGACGAACACACTAGATCGCGAATCTAAGACACCAATGTCCCAAGAATTAGAAGAGATGAAGGAGATACAAGATAAAGAAAGTTGGAAGATCGCGAATCTAAGACACCAATGTCCCAAGAATTAGAAGAGATGAAGGAGATACAAGATAAAGAAAGTTGGAAGACCGTAGAGAAAAAAAAGAAAGCTACAACACCAATCTCGCCAAAAAAGACTATGAGCCAGACAATTAGAAACTAAGAAAGAAAATTATAAGTCCAATAGACCAATTTGGTCTCAGTTGACGTTAACCGCCATCATCATAATCATAATCTTCTAAACATACTTACTATAAGTAAAATTAAATTAGATAAACAAATAAATATTATATAATAAAAATAATACAAACAAAATGCATCGTAGCATGGCTTTTTGAATGTTGTTAATTTTATCTTGTTTTATTTTTAATTTTTAATTTGTTTGTGTGAAGTTGTTTATTATTTATAACCAATTATGCTTTTAGGTTTGCTTTCTAGTTGTTAGCGATGCTTTTATGTTTGCTTTTCCCTCGCTAGCCGTAGCAGTGTTTCTTTGCTTTTCCAGGGTTACCCGTAGGCTGTAGCGATGTTATTTTTTTAATTGTAATGTAATATTTCATGGGTTGTTCGATACATGACATAAGGATGCACCTGGAGCCGTTGGATGCAAAGCATTTATTTCTCAATACGGGAAAGAGTTCCATGCCAGGCAACTCGTGTCCAGCCTGCCTCCACAAGCGTGTCGGTCTCACTGTTCTGCTTAATGCGTTTTACACGATTCGTGTTAAATGCAGAACGAAGCTCTCTATTTTAAATATCATTTTGCATTTTGTACAAATTTGTGCCAGCAGCTTCACTTGGATTTGTTTGTGCCAGGACCATTCCAGCGCTTCGATTTCACATGTTTCACCCTTCAAGGTGAGAACGGGGGCAACGATGATTCACATGTTTCACCCTTCAAGGTGAGAAAGAGGGCAACGATGAATGAAAGGTGAGAAGCGCAGCTGCCCTGTCTCTTTGATAAAAGAGGGTAGCCACGAAAGAAATTTTTAATGCGTTAAATCTGTACTAGGTGTTAACACCCAGGTTGTTCCCTATGACTCCCAAGGGAATACGGCCGGGGTAACCACTAACCAATCTTTTGATCACTGTTTCTAGCCAAACTGTGATCAGAGAGGGCTCTCTCTTTATGATTTGTATCTGTTTATGATAGGGTTTTAGGCTAGGTATTATGCACAGGTTTTGTTTATGTTTTGGTTGAAGAGTTTCTTTCAGGTCTTATGATGTAGTATTCAAAGAGTCAAATATCATTGGGCAATGGAGTCTATGGCTGTAGGTGTCTAGGATCTTTAAGGTGAACTGGTGGAACTTACAGGGCCATTTGGATACTTCATACAACAAAATTTTTGATTTATAACACAAACAGGTGAAAACACCAGTGAAAGCAATTAAGAATTTTCACTAAAGTATTCAAGTATTTCCACCAAACTAGGCATGAACAACGGATAGATGTCTCAGGGGCAAAACTTGAATCCCTGGGAATGTCTATCACTGCAAAAGATATAGTTTTAAAGTGCAGCAGTTAAGAATTACACTTCATTCACTGTATCTGAAGAAAACATGGATAATAGCTCAGTTTGAGTCCAGGGTAATCAGTGATTAAATCCTGGGACTATTCTTCTACTTTAGCTATTAAGTGTAGAACATTTAAACAATCAAAGAGAACAAAAGACTCGAAAACATGTAACACAGAGACTTAAGAAAGACTTATTGTTTTATGAAGCACTCTGGAATCCTGCAACGTTCACCATTCATCACAATGCATCAAGGCACGACAAGCTTCGGAAATTCCATTCACCCTTTGTATTATTTCTCTGAGAATTTTACAGCAAATGAGATGCCCAAAATGAAAATAACAACAACCCCTTAAGCTTCTGCGAGGGGTGAATATATATACTTGCGATTGTTTACAAAATATCTGAGTTCTAAGTTATCTCAGACTTAATATTCTCACCAACTTTTGAGATATTATTATCAGAAATTTATTACAGCATTGAATACAAAATAAAGGTGTCTTGATGTTCTGTCAGAAGATATTTTAGCCTTTGAGAGCTGCTGAGTCGGTTAAGATACTTTGATTAAATGCTGGAGAACCCGACTTTTTGGCTTGTGCGCTGTATTTTGGGTCTGCTACCTTGTGATGGTGATTGCTGTTGTGGTGAGTAAATGGCCCTGCTGAGTTGGCTCAGCATTTGTCTCTTCCTTGCAGATTTTATCCACCAAAATTCTGCCTGTGCATGACTGTTCATAAACTGGAGAAAAAACTATCGCTACAGGTTCGGGCCTGATAAGATTACCTGTGTCAAATTCCTCCATTCTTCCTGTGTGGGCAATTGGTGTCTTATGATTGCCCCCAGAGTTTCATCTGCTTCTGTATACTTAAAGAAATTTGGTGGTGTATCAAACAGGTGATCAATTTCATTCATAATGAAGAACAGGTTATCCACCCTATCATACAAATTCTGCCCTGATGCTGGCCCTGTTTCTGCTGAGGTACTGGGCTGTTTTGCTATTTGTGCTGCAGCATGTGCATCAACCCTTTTGATGTAATTTTCCAGGGTAAGCAGCCTTCCTACACTGCTTAATATGCTGGGGAGGCCTCTGTTCTGTAATGCCACAAATCTGTCCAGGAATTTGTTGATCTCAGTCTGCATATCCTGTGTTCTCCTCTCCAGCGTTCCAACTAGACTTCGTAGTGTCAGGACTCTTTTAACCACTGAGATTGTTTCAGTCCTGTTAGTAATTCCTATTGTGGCCAGCTGAGAGCTTGTCTTGTTATTTAGAATATTGATCATTCTGCTGGCAGCATCTGGCATGTGGCCAAGGCTTGCTCTTGCTCTGTGTATTTCCTTGTTTGCCTTTGTGATGAGTGCTATTTGCTCATCCATAGTCTCAATATACTGCCACTGCTTGGTGATGGATCGACCAATGTTGCCCCAGAGGACTGCTTTTAATTCTGCTGTTACTTTTTCTAGTGCAAGCTCTTTTTCTAGTTCAGCTATTCTCTTTTTTAGAGCTTTTACCTCTCTTTCCTTTGCTGCCTCATTCTGCTTGCTTTTGTCAAATATTTCATTCACCTTAGTCAAAGACCTTTTGACTTCATCAAGCTCTTTCATTTGGGATTCAAGAACTTGGATCTCAGCTTGCAGCCTCTGCATGTCCAGACTAGGAGTCTGCTCTGTTGTTGGCGTAGTTGTTGCTGTAGATGGTGCTGTAGTTCCTGTCTGCTGCGGAGGAAGAGTAGTTGTTGGAGGAGTTTCTTCAAGATTGATTACTTCCGGAGGGGGCTGGGAAGTTTGGCCCTCTTCTCTCTGTTTCAATGCTGTCTGTAATGCTGCCTTTGCAGCTTCTGATTGTCCTAGCTGGTCTTGAGTCCGAACCAGCTCCTTGTACAGGGATATGAGTAGGTCTGTAGCATCCTTTTCCTGCCTTTGTTGGGCAACCTCGTCTGTTTGAGGATGGATGGTAGCTGGGAGCTTGATTTTCTTTCTTAAGGCCGCCATGTCTGCATCCCTTAGCTTCAAGAGTTCTTGGATACCTTTAACATCTTTAGGATCATGTCCTATTTCTATAATTACCTCTTCCAAGGACTTGATCCTGTTGTCCTTGGCTTGTGATGATGCTCTCTCCAATTCCAGCTGAGAGGCTGTATTATCAAGGCTGCTCTTCAATTTGTAGTTTTCCAATGTTTCATCTGCCAAGGAGGCATACACCATTTCACCGGTTTGTTTATGCAGTTCGATCTTATCCATAGGGTGTATGTCTTTAGCCATAACCTCCATGTTGGTTCTTAGATAATCCGAGGTAGATTGAGGATGCAGCGTTGTGGGCATGAAGTGACTCATGATCATCTTGCCTTCACTTACATCAAAGGCAGACATGAGTCTTTGCTGATTGGTAGGAGCCAGGTTCAGCAAATGATTGTACAGCTGTACTTTAATAGGATCACTTCTCCTCTTAATGTCAATGAATTGCTGTTTGATGCTTGACTCTCCTTCTCTGTGCTGGCTGGAGGAGCTGACCTCTCCTCCTATAGCTCTATCATGTTCATGCTGGAATGAACTGGCTGAAACTTCTCCATTGGGTGGGCCCATGCCCATTGCTTGCCTCACTGCTATGTCATCCTCTGGAAAATCATTTAGTCTTTGTCTTTTCTCTCCCCGATTGATGGATGAAGTCAGGGGAGTCTCTCTATCTCTTTTCCTGGTTAAGTCCTCCTTTTGTGGGGTTTGGAGGACCGAGGTATCAACAGTAGTCTCTGCCCTAGGAGGCACTATTGTCTGAGCCTGTTGCTCTGTGGAGTTTGGAGCATCAATCACTTTTTCTTGCTGCAAGGGCTGCTGTTCCATTTCTTCTTGCTGCTGTAGCAATGTATCCACTTGTTCTTCTGTCAATGGAGGTGGCTGCTCCACCTGCTTCCCTTTATCTTTGCTTGCTGTCTGCGGTGCCTTCTCGGCAGTTTGCTGTTGTGCTGTTGATGATGTAGTAGCTGCTCCAAGCTGCTTTTTGTAGGAGAGGGGTACCTGTCCACAAGTTTCTAAGTCAGCTTCCTTTTGAATGTTTCTAGCTTCTCTTTCTAGAAGCTCTTCAGCAGTTATTTCTTCTTCTAAGGTACCCTCTTCCCAGCTTAATGCATTGGCATACTGTTCAATCTCAGGTTGTCTCTTGTGTGCATAGCTACCCAATTTATATTTTATCCTCCTGAGGGAGACAAAATGATTGGGGTCATATGGTATCCATTCAAAACTAGTTTGCAGTTTGAGGCCTTCCAGGATAGTGTTTGCCTCTTTCCATCCCTCCTCTTTTCTGTTATATAGGAAAGGACCCAGCTGGCTCCTCACCTTTAGCTGTGACTTCTTGTTCTTGCTCTGAAAATGCAGGTAGTCTGAGTTGCCAAACTGTCTGAAATATTCCAAGGCAAAAAGCCTCATGGGGACATACCTTGGCAATCTAAAAGGTGTCAACTCACAGCCATATATTCTGATGACTGTGTGGTTCTGGTAGAGGTACCAGTTACCAATGCTGTAGGATTTATTCAAATGGAGAATTCTTCTCATATCATCAGTTAGTCTAGGAGGAGGAGTACCATGCAATACTGTCATGACTGGATAAATGAATAAGTCAATAAACTCAGTGTATGTGTAAGGTGATACAGAGGTACGATGAAAAACAGAGGTCCAGAACACAACTGACCTTGGATTTCCCTGGGCATTGAGTTGCTTCAAAGGAAAAGAGAATGTGGCTGGCTGATAAAACAAGAAGAGGTGGTATATGTATGAGGTGTACCTGAATAGTCTTTCCCTCTTTAAGTTCATAAACTGGTCATGGATTTTATCTGCAATGTATGTAGCATAATCATAATGCACAGCTGGGGGCTTACCAGGAGAGAATAGAGACAGCATTGCTACTATGGTTTCATCCACATCCTCCATTCCCTTGAATCCTAGGGCATAGCTGATCAAATCCACTAACATCCTGCCCAATTCATTCAAGTAATGATAACCAATAGGAAGAGTTCTGACAGATTCAGAGCCTGGTCTTACAAACAGCTGATTGATTTTAATGAGTTGGTCGCTTGTTAGCTTGCTCCCTTTCTTTATCAAATTCTGCATATTGAGGGGGGTCAATTGCTTAGCAGTATGGAAGTGCAACATTTCATTTATACTCTCCGGGGTGATGTGGAACAAAACTAAGCCTGAGGGGCTAATGACAGCTCTTCGGCTTGGGTCATAGCATTCCTGGCAGCTGTGTATCAACTCTGGCATAGGATTTACCTGGGGGAGGTTGTAGATTGGCAGGTTTGAGTCCCAAATCCCCAAGATGTCTGCTCCACTCAGGTGCTGGGCTTTCAACTCATTCAGCATCTGGATATTATACTTGGAGCCCATAAGAAACCAGTCCAGCATTTGATAATCCATATCTCCCAGGGCTTTCCACTCCAATTCCTGGTGAGGAGCATTGAGGGGCTTGATATTCAGAGCAATAGGAGTCTCCATGGCCTTCTTCAAAGTTCAACAATTGTAGGTGGATTGTTTAATGGAAGCAACACAGAATAGAAGTGACTTTCTGTAAAAACAGTTTGTATTTCAGAGACCAGAGGAGGAAATTACACAACAGCAGTTGAAATACTGTTTGTTTCAGGAGCAGGGCTTCTCTATGGTCTCACTATGTCCTCTTTCAACGGGTGAATTGAGCTTAACAAGAAATTAGCCGGGAATACGCAGTGAATGTTGTTTTTGAGCGAAATTACAGGTATTAAGGCTCGGCTGGTGTCTTTGGACTTCACAATTGCGAATGTGGACGTGCAGAGGGAAATAGCCGGTGAAAATATAATTTTTAAGGTCTCCTTAGCCTTCTGAGTAACTTCAATTTCAATAACAGGCGTGTGGAGGGTAGCAAGCGGTAAATACCTGTTAATTGACGGACAGAGGTCGCATGGGCGCGCACGGTTGAAGCTCTGGAGGTCGCCTTGGTCACTTGAGCAGGTCGGCAGAGAATTTGGACGTAAACAGGCATGCAGAGCCGAAATAGCGACAGGAGTAAAAAGTGAGAAAAAACACGGTTTTTTGGGTTAATATGGACCTTTTACCATTTTGGCGCTTTTAGTGATGACGTCAGCATGACGTCATTGGTGGGTCAAGGTCAAGTGACGTCAGCTGACGTCATCGGGTGACGTGTCAGTACACTGTTGGTCCATGGGGGCGATGAGGTGGCAGCCATGTCAGCGGCCAGGTGGACGAATAACAGGGGCGGGGACCAGCGGAAATGACGTGGCGATATGGCATAGGCGGGCAGCTGGCGGTCAGGACCGTAGCGGTTATGGTTAAGGCTAGCCGCTACGGTCTCTCGGGGCGGTTTAGGTACGACGCCGAATGTGTCAGGCCTTGCTCCGAGAGACTTTAGCGCTTGACGCGTGGAAAGGCCCTGACGTGACGCAACGTCACTTTCTCGGGCGGTAAAGGACGGCTGCGGGGGCTGCTCCGATATCATCGTGGATCGTCGGATCTTCGGGCCTTGATCCGACGGTGGGCGGAGCAACAACATGCTCGGGTGATATGTGGGCGGAAAACTTTGGGTTGCGGGTTTTTTTTAATGGTTTTTTCAATGTTTTTCATAAAATCAAACTGCGCGCTAACCCTTTGGAAATGCGCCAGAGGCGGGTTTTTTGACTTTGGGTAATTCTTGCAAAGGTTTTAAGGAGTAGAAGAGGGTTTACAAGGGTTTTTCAATGCAAATGGTGGTTTGAAGAGCAAGTTGGCTTGTAGCAAGGGGGAATGGGATGTGATAGGTTCACCAAGGTGACCAGAGGTCTCTTTGGTTCCTTTTGAAGAGCATATGGCTATAATGCCAAGGGGAGGAGTATTTATAAGATTTTGGGGCTTTATACACCATAGTGTTAGTATTATTAGGGGAGGGGTAAGATAAGGGAGCTATATAGTAGAATTAGAGGTTAATATGAATGAGGGGAGCAAATGAAGGGGATTTTACTGAGTTTATCTGAAATTGATTTAGTTTTGAGAGTAGATCAAAATGAAAAGATCTTAGACAAGAAATGTGGCTTCTGAATGAACTAGAACCACCATAAAACCATGATCTCTCTCCATAAATCTCAGCTAAAAGAAAGGGAGTGTTAGTAATGGAATGAAGGGGGAGAGGGAGGTTAGTCATGCTCCTTGCTGTGATTTGATGGAATTAACCACTTTGTGCATTGATAGATTTTTGCCTTGGCAAAACACCTCTTGACATGTGTATAATGGTGAAAATACCTTTTCTGCAACCACAACTGCTTACCCAGCTATTTTCCTAGCATTTTTTGTTTCTCCTTGGAGGGTGCATTTAGGCTTGCAAACCCTTACTTGCCTTTTCTTTTCTTTGGCTTTTTCTTTACTCTTTTGTATCTACTTCTAGCCTTATCTCTTCCAAGGTCCCAGATTAAACTGTTGGGAACCTTTACTTCTCTACCTAAACTACTTGTCTGCCAAGATTAAGCAGTTTGGACAGACTTGTTTCTCTATTCTATAACATCAAAATTGAAACATGGCATGATCCAGGTTAAACTGTTGAATCATCCATCCAAATTGGAATAAGGTCATCAATATTTGAACCACTTTACACACCTCTTGTTCTCTAGGAAATATGGGATCTTTGTAATACCAAAGCAGAGCATATTTGGACTTTCCTTGGCCAATCATGAAATATGAAACCTATTAGTATAGGTATCCAACAGTGGCTCCACATGGGGATGGTTTTTCTTTTGAAAGACCAAGAACAGCAGGTCAGATTGCCTTGTTCTTTGACTGCCCATCTCAATCTTTGAAATTTGCTGTCAAATGTGTCAAAATAGTGTGCCTCTTTCTTGGAAAACCTCTGATTCTATTTGCCTCTTGCCGGTTGGTGAATTACTTGGAGAACTGTATTTTACAATCTAAAACAGAAAACAATATGTACATCTGCATATATACAATGAATCCCTGGGTTCCACTCATGGTGAATAGTCAAAGTAGTGCTTCAGCATCCTGCCATTGACAGGACCTTCATCCAAGTCAGTTTCAGTCAGAGCTTTAAGGAAGTAAGTGTTGTTGCCTTGTACTGCTTGGACTGCAAATGGTCCTCTCCATAAAGAATCAAACTTTCCATGTTTTCCTTTCTCTTCTCTTCTTGCATCCCACTTTAAGACTTTGTCCCCCACATTGAAATCTTCTGCTTTGGTTCTTCTATCAAAGGCCCTTTTCAATTTTTCTTGTAGTATCTGCACTCTGCTGAAAACTTGTTCTCTAGTTTGCTGTAAACAGATTATCTGATTGATCCTCCTTTGCATATCATTTGGCTCTGCTTGGCTCTCTTGCAGAAGCTTCATAACCGGCACTCCTAGTGATGAAGGAAATCTGGCTTCTAATCCATAGACTAACTCATATGGGCTGGTCCCAATTGATCTTTTTGTTGTTAGTCTATCTGCCCATAAAGCATTTACTAGTTTCTTATGCCAGTTCTTTTTGTTCTCTTCCAGCACTTTCTTTATGATATTTATTAAACTTTTGTTTGATGATTCAGCAAGACCATTTCCTTGAGGATAGTAAGCAGTAGAATGGCCCAAAGTTATGTGAAACTTATGGCAGAAGTTCACCATTTTCTTGGATCTGAAAGCAGCAGCATTGTCTGTTATTATCTTGTCTGGACAGCCAAATCTAGCCAGTATATTGTTTTCCAAAAACTGAATAATTACTGAATCATTTGCTTGTCTGCATGGGGCAGCTTCAATCCACTTGGTGAAGTAGTCTGTTGCTGTTAAAATCCATCTGTGTTGCCCTGAAGATGAGGGATGAATTTCCCCAATGAAATCCAAGCCCCATTGTTGAAAAGGTCTCTCTGTTGCAATGGGCTTCAAAGGAAGTGGCAGCAACTGTCTTTTGCCTTCAAACAGTTGGCATTTGTGGCATGAGGTTGTAAATTTCTTAACATCAGAGAACATGGTGGGCCAGTAATAACCAGCCCTCAATATCTTGTCCACAGTGGACTTCCAGTACAAGTGTCCACCGCAATCTCCAGCATGGAAATCTTGCATGATTTTGTTAGTTTCATTCTCTATTAGACAGTGCAGCAAGATACCTTCATGGTTTTTCCAAAGTAGATTTCCATCCATCACACAAAATCTAGATGTTTTCATTTTTAGGAACCTACACTTAGTTCTGGACAGTCCTGGGGGAGCACACAGGTTTTGTAACACATAACAGATGTCAGAGTACCAAGGAGATTTTTCAAAGGCTACATTGATCTTTTGAGTCGCCAGCTCTGTTTCACTGTCCAGTTGGTTGATATCTAAGGCTTGGAAATTTGCTTCTGTCATTAATTTGGCCAAACCTTGCCCTTTTATCAGCTTTGTGGGTTTTATTTCAATGTCAAATTCTAGAATATTGGCAATCCATTTTCCTCTTCTGCCCTCTAAGTTTTCTTGGGTGAGAATGTCTTTGACAATAGGACTTGGTACATAAGCCACAACATGTGAGTAAAGGATGTAAATCCTAAAGTCTTTAATAGCTTTGATCAAAGCATAGGCTTGTTTCTCCATTATTTGGTACTTTAGAGGGGCATCTCTGAGAGCTCTGCTGAAAAAGGCAATAGGCTTCTCGTTCCCTTGGTCATCTTTCTGTAATAAAACAGCAGCGATGGTATGTTGGGAGGCAAAGGAGAAAATGATAAAGTCTCTGTCAAACTGAGGATTGGTTAACACTGGGGTTTGAGTCAAGGCCAATTTTATACTTTCAAAGGCTTGTTTTGCTTCAACAGTCCATTTGACCTTTGAATCTTTCTTTAGCATATTGTTTAGTAATCTGATTAATTCTGCTAAATTAGGGATAAACCTTCTTAGAAAGTTGATTTTCCCCAAGAATCCTTGCAACTCCTTGACATTTCTTGGATGAGGCATTTGTAGGATAGCTTGTATCCTATCTGGATCAATTCTTATGCCATCTTTTGAAATAATGTGTCCTAAGAGTTTCCCTTCTTCCAAGCCAAATAATGACTTCTTGGGGTTTAAGGAAATACCATATTTCCTGCATGTTATGAAAATTTGTCTCAAATGTTTCAAGTGTTCTTGGTCAGATTTTGAAAAGGGTGTGAGGTCATCTAAGTAAATGACCAAGAAGTCATGAATCTCTTTTGCAAAAGCAATGTCCATTGCTCTTTGAAACGTTGCCCCTGCGTTTTTTAATCCAAAGGGCATTTTCACATACTTGAAAGTTCCCCATGGGGTTGTAAATGCAGTTTTGTCTTGGTCATCAGGGTGAACTAGGATTTGGTTAAAGCCTGAGAATCCATCAAGCAATGATATCCTTGAAGCCCCTACTACTCTTTGAAGAATGTGATCCATTTTGGGTAAAGGGTAGTTATCTTTGAGTGATACTTGATTCAAATTCCTTAAATCCACACAAAGTCTAATCTCCCCAGTTTTCTTTCTTGTAGGGACCAAGTTTGAAATCCACTCAGAGAACCTGATTGGTGCTATGATACCAGCTTTGAACATTTTCTGTAATTTTTTTCAATGGAAGGAAGGAGCACAGGATTGATTCTTCTCAATTTCTGTTTGAATGGTTTTTGATTAGGCTTGAGGGGAATGGTATGCTGGATGACAGAGGTATCATAAGACTTTAGATCCTCATAACCCCAAGCAAAAACATCTTGAAATTCTTTAAAGAGATCAATGTACTTGGGCTTTTGATCAGGGGGCAAAGAGGCAGATAGCTTTATTATTTTAGGCTTGTCAATAGTACCAATGTTGCATTCTTCAACTGTTGCATCTAATGGTTGCATCTTTGGCTTCCTAGGGATGTCATTTGAATCAAAAATATCCTCCAGTGGGGTAAGGCCTACTGGAAGGAAATTGTCTTTGAGTTGTATGATTTCAGCTTCAGCGTTGCTCATCTCCTCACAGTCAATTTGGCAAATTTGCTGAATGTTTTCATTGTTGAAAATGGTTGGACTCAGTAATTGTTTTGCTGTTCTAGGTGACATTGGGTGAGCAGACTGTTGAAACTGTATTTGTGATGGACTTGCTCCATCAAGTATTTGTGATTGACTTGCTCCATCAATATCAATATTTAATCCTGTGAATTCTTGTTGCAAGGTTAAAAAATTGTTTATTTGCATGTCATCCTCAAATACTTGCCATTCTTTGACATTGTTTGGGGTGGAGGGTCTGTATTTGACCTCGGCTGTGAAACAGTTATTGGGTTCTAATGGGAATTTAAAGGTGCTGGCAAAGGTTGCCAAGCTGTGTGCATGGAGATTGTGGCCCCTTGAAATTTTCGTGATAACAAACTCAGAGAAGGTCTCTAATATTTCAATTACAGCAGATCTGTAGGACCTCAATCTTTTGTCATTGGTGACAAAATTTCCTTTTACTTGTTGAATTACTAGATCAGAGTCTCCCATGATGGAGAGTTTAGGAGCTTGTAGTGATTTTGCTAGCTTTAGGCCCAGCAACAGAGCTTCGTATTCTGCCATATTGTTAGTGCATCTAAAATTCAATCTGTAAGCCCTGCCTTCTGCATAGTCTTTCTCTTTGTTATGTATCCACACTCCAGCTCCTGCCCCTAACTTGTTAACTGAGCCATGAAATTCTAGGACCCACAGGATGTCTTGCTGAACAGGAGATTCAAAATTATGTTCATGGGATGGTAATGTGAGCATGAGTTGGGGTTTCTTTTCCCATTTGTTTTCTAGGATAATTTCATCACTTGTTTGACAATCTTTGACAACTAGAGGAGGGATACTGTGTATTGTTGGGCTGATTGATGTTTCGCAGGTGTTACTTGTTTGATCAATGTTTTGTTCTTGTATGAGTGTTTCGGTCCTAATGTCCTTGTTTGAGAGGCTTGTGCTGTCATTGAAGAGGATGAAGGAGTCTATGTCCGAATGGACAGCATATATTGGAAAATTTTGAGGCTTTTCTTCACTGCTGACCATATACTTCATGAGTGTTTCCCTATAAAGTCTTTTTGGTTGCCCAAAGACAGAGATAGTTGCATATGACATGTCTAGTTGCAGGGAGCCTTGGAGCTTGGCTCCCCATGATCTTGATAACAGCATCCCATATTTGGGTGGGATATCAGCGACTACAACATCCATTAGAATGGTTTTGTTGGGATATTGAACCAGGGACACACATAAATCTTTTATTAGGCCTAAACATTTGACTTGGCTGGAATCAAAAGAAAACAGGTCTTTGTATGGTCTTGTTATATCCAAGTTCAATCTTTCCATGACTGCTTTTGGCATAAGGTTGTGAGAGGCACCTGAGTCGAACATTGCATTATGCAGTACTTTATCATGTATATGCAAGCTGACATAAAAAGGTAAAACACCTGTGACTACTGTTTTTCCATCTACCTCTGGGCCGAACAGTAATTCTGGAGTGTCATCTAGCACATTTACATCATCTTTGCTAGTAGTGAGTTGAAGGGATTTTTTGATCTGTTGTTTATATATGTCATGCTTGGCTAGCTCTGAGAGAGGAATGGCTATCTTTAGCTTGCCAATCTCTGTGCCTAGGTCAAAAGGTTTGTCAATTTGGGTTTTAGGGTCACGGATACCAGCCTTTTCTTTGTTCATTAAATCTTCTTGTTGGATTTCATCTTGATTTTGAGATCTGCCCCTTTTACTCATGTTTTGAGGGGTAAAATTTGAATCAGGGTGAGAGGACGAAGTTGCCATGGGCTGTTGTAGTGGGGACAGCAGTTCAGTAACCTCCTCAACTACAATTTCTTCTGCAGGAAAGTTTATTTTGTCATTAGTTTCTGTGACCATGGTTTCTTTAGACCTCTGTTTATCATTTATCTTGTCGGGCTGGTTTACATTCACAGTCCTACTCCTGAGTTTATACTGTTTATGGACTTCATAGACAGCAGTATCATACCCTTGTTTAAAGTCAAAGGATTCTCCTGATTTAGTTTGGAATGTTTTGCTTTCATCCTCCTCATGGTCTTCTTGTGTTAAAAAGACATGGCTTTTACCATCCAAACCCATTAAGTTAATTTCAGGATCTTCATTGAGCTGGCTGTCTGTGGAAGTTTCTGCATAGTTTTCTTGAAAAGGGGGTCTAATATCTTGGTCAGCACTTGTTTTTCCTATGTTTGGGTTCTGAGTTCTCCTAAAATTCGGGTTTCTAGGAGGGTTACTTTGTGATGCCTCCCATGATGATTTTCTTTCCACTGATTCCACTCTTTCACCCAATCTCTTCATACTGTTTAGTATTGCATCCAGCTTTTGATCAAAGCCTGAGGGCTCTTCTCTGAAGCCAGCCTTCTTTTCCAACTTTGCCCTGTTTCTTTTGGCAATTAGGTTAGCCTCTACAGTGACTGCAACCCTTTGAGCTTCTGCAAGGGTTGGAGGATCTCTTTCTTTCAACTGATAGGCCATATCAGAATCAAAACCGTCAGGGAAGTTATACAGGGCCAAATCAGGAGGGGGCCTTAAGTTCTGGGGGATAGCATTATATACATTGTTAAACCTAGCACAATATTCCAAAACTGTTTCTTGGGGACCTCTTTTAATAGTGTTATATTCACCAAGTATGTGGAGAGGATCTTTCTTCTTCTCCCATCTCTCAGTAAAGGCTTCGTAAAGCTGATCAGGTGTTGTAATGGAGTTTGCATTGAGGGATCTGAACCAAGTTCTAACATCCCCAGTTAAGCTTTGAACAAAAATTCTCATCCTGACACTGTTATCATCTATTTCATAGGTCTCAAAGTGGTCTTGCATCTTCTTAGCATGCTGGACAGCTGTCAAAGGGCCATGGGAGTCAAAAAATGAGATTTTGGTTTGGTAGTCTTGGGGTAGAGCTGGAGCATTAGCTGGTATCTGCAGAGGTGCATACCTGTTAGCCATGTTTATGAGGTTTAGAGGGTTAACAGGAGCAAATGGAACAACAGGGATTACAGGTGTGACAGGGTTAATGGTATGGGTAACAAGCGTGGAACTGGTTGAGAGAGTATGTGCAGATGGTGAAGATGGGAGAGGAGGGCTTTGAGGTGTTGATGATGAACTAGAAGGACTAGGGGTGGACCGGAAAAGAACTTTGCAAGGAGTAGGAATGAGGATAGGTCGATCTGAACTTATATCTGAATCAGCAGGCTTCTCCTGCTTTTGCTGTCTCCTAATGTTCTTCGGAATGATATTTGGATTATCAACAATGATAGGTTGATTAGGGTCAGGATTTGCCCTAGTGTGCCTTGGGTTTCTTTTGGGAGCCAGCTTCTAATTTCTTTTGGATTTGTACTGGAAGCTGCTATATATGCAAGGACTGGGTGAAAATTTTGGAATGGCTATATATGTTCCAAAGCTAGGATGAAGATTCCCCAATTAGCTCTTCCCTAAAGCTGTCCCTGTATTACAGAAACAGTCCTAAGGCCTCTTGGCTAGTTTCAGGCTTGATGGTAGCTTTGGAAGATAGATAGTAATTGGAAAATTTTTAGGAAGTTCCCCAGTGGAGTCGCCAATTATGTTAACACCCAGGTTGTTCCCTATAACTCCCAAGGGAATACGGCCGGGGTAACCACTAACCAATCTTTTGATCACTGTTTCTAGCCAAACTGTGATCAGAGAGGGCTCTCTCTTTATGATTTGTATCTGTTTATGATAGGGTTTTAGGCTAGGTATTATGCACAGGTTTTGTTTATGTTTTGGTTGAAGAGTTTCTTTCAGGTCTTATGATGTAGTATTCAAAGAGTCAAATATCATTGGGCAATGGAGTCTATGGCTGTAGGTGTCTAGAATCCTTAAGGTGAACTGGTGGAACTTACAGGGCCATTTGGATACTTCATACAACAAAATTTTTGATTTATAACACAAACAGGTGAAAACACCAGTGAAAGCAATTAAGAATTTTCACTAAAGTATTCAAGTATTTCCACCAAACTAGGCATGAACAACGGATAGATGTCTCAGGGGCAAAACTTGAATCCCTGGGAATGTCTATCACTGCAAAAGATATAGTTTTAAAGTGCAGCAGTTAAGAATTACACTTCATTCACTGTATCTGAAGAAAACATGGATAATAGCTCAGTTTGAGTCCAGGGTAATCAGTGATTAAATCCTGGGACTATTCTTCTACTTTAGCTATTAAGTGTAAAACATTTAAACAATCAAAGAGAACAAAAGACTCGAAAACATGTAACACAGAGACTTAAGAAAGACTTATTGTTTTATGAAGCACTCTGGAATCCTGCAACGTTCACCATTCATCACAATGCATCAAGGCACGACAAGCTTCGGAAATTCCATTCACCCTTTGTATTATTTCTCTGAGAATTTTACAGCAAATGAGATGCCCAAAATGAAAATAACAACAACCCCTTAAGCTTCTGCGAGGGGTGAATATATATACTTGCGATTGTTTACAAAATATCTGAGTTCTAAGTTATCTCAGACTTAATATTCTCACCAACTTTTGAGATATTATTATCAGAAATTTATTACAGCATTGAATACAAAATAAAGGCGTCTTGATGTTCTGTCAGAAGATATTTTAGCCTTTGAGAGCTGCTGAGTCGGTTAAGATACTTTGATTAAATGCTGGAGAGCCCGACTTTTTGGCTTGTGCGCTGTATTTTGGGTCTGCTACCTTGTGATGGTGATTGCTGTTGTGGTGAGTAAATAGCCCTGCTGAGTTGGCTCAGCATCTGTCTCTTCCTTGTAGATTTTATCCACCAAAATTCTGCCTGTGCATGACTGTTCATAAACTGGAGAAAAACTATCGCTACAGGTTCGGGCCTGATAAGATTACCTGTGTCAAATTCCTCCATTCTTCCTGTGTGGGCAATTGGTGTCTTATGATTGCCCCCAGAGTTTCATCTGCTTCTGTATACTTAAAGAAATTTGGTGGTGTATCAAACAGGTGATCAATTTCATTCATAATGAAAAACAGGTTATCCACCCTATCATACAAATTCTGCCCTGATGCTGGCCCTGTTTCTGCTGAGGTACTGGGCTGTTTTGCTATTTGTGCTGCAGCATGTGCATCAACCCTTTTGATGTAATTTTCCAGGGTAAGCAGCCTTCCTACACTGCTTAATATGCTGGGGAGGCCTCTGTTCTGTAATGCCACAAATCTGTCCAGGAATTTGTTGATCTCAGTCTGCATATCCTGTGTTCTCCTCTCCAGCGTTCCAACTAGACTTCGTAGTGTCAGGACTCTTTTAACCACTGAGATTGTTTCAGTCCTGTTAGTAATTCCTATTGTGGCCAGCTGAGAGCTTGTCTTGTTATTTAAAATATTGATCATTCTGCTGGCAGCATCTGGCATGTGGCCAAGGCTTGCTCTTGCTCTGTGTATTTCCTTGTTTGCCTTTGTGATGAGTGCTATTTGCTCATCCATAGTCTCAATATACTGCCACTGCTTGGTGATGGATCGACCAATGTTGCCCCAGAGGACTGCTTTTAATTCTGCTGTTACTTTTTCTAGTGCAAGCTCTTTTTCTAGTTCAGCTATTCTCTTTTTTAGAGCTTTTACCTCTCTTTCCTTTGCTGCCTCATTCTGCTTGCTTTTGTCAAATCTTTCATTCACCTTAGTCAAAGACCTTTTGACTTCATCAAGCTCTTTCATTTGGGATTCAAGAACTTGGATCTCAGCTTGCAGCCTCTGCATGTCCAGACTAGGAGTCTGCTCTGTTGTTGGCGTAGTTGTTGCTGTAGATGGTGCTGTAGTTCCTGTCTGCTGAGGAGGAAGAGTAGTTGTTGGAGGAGTTTCTTCAAGATTGATTACTTCCGGAGGGGGCTGGGAAGTTTGGCCCTCTTCTCTCTGTTTCAATGCTGTCTGTAATGCTGCCTTTGCAGCTTCTGATTGTCCTAGCTGGTCTTGAGTCCGAACCAGCTCCTTGTACAGGGATATCAGTAGGTCTGTAGCATCCTTTTCCTGCCTTTGCTGGGCAACCTCGTCTGTTTGAGGATGGATGGTAGCTGGGAGCTTGATTTTCTTTCTTAAGGCCGCCATGTCTGCATCCCTTAGCTTCAAGAGTTCTTGGATACCTTTAACATCTTTAGGATCATGTCCTATTTCTATAATTACCTCTTCCAAGGACTTGATCCTGTTGTCCTTGGCTTGTGATGATGCTCTCTCCAATTCCAGCTGAGAGGCTGTATTATCAAGGCTGCTCTTCAATTTGTAGTTTTCCAATGTTTCATCTGCCAAGGAGGCATACACCATTTCACCGGTTTGTTTATGCAGTTCGATCTTATCCATAGGGTGTATGTCTTTAGCCATAACCTCCATGTTGGTTCTTAGATAATCCGAGGTAGATTGAGGATGCAGCGTTGTGGGCATGAAGTGACTCATGATCATCTTGCCTTCACTTACATCAAAGGCAGACATGAGTCTTTGCTGATTGGTAGGAGCCAGGTTCAGCAAATGATTGTACAGCTGTACTTTAATAGGATCACTTCTCCTCTTAATGTCAATAAATTGCTGTTTGATGCTTGACTGTCCTTCTCTGTGCTGGCTGGAGGAGCTGACCTCTCCTCCTATAGCTCTATCATGTTCATGCTGGAATGAACTGGCTGAAACTTCTCCACTGGGTGGGCCCATGCCCATTGCTTGCCTCACTGCTATGTCATCCTCTGGAAAGTCATTTAGTCTTTGTCTTTTCTCTCCCCGATTGATGGATGAAGTCAGGGGAGTCTCTCTATCTCTTTTCCTGGTTAAGTCCTCCTTTTGTGGGGTTTGGAGGACCGAGGTATCAACAGTAGTCTCTGCCCTAGGAGGCACTATTGTCTGAGCCTGTTGCTCTGTGGAGTTTGGAGCATCAATCACTTTTTCTTGCTGCAAGGGCTGCTGTTCCATTTCTTCTTGCTGCTGTAGCAATGTATCCACTTGTTCTTCTGTCAATGGAGGTGGCTGCTCCACCTGCTTCCCTTTATCTTTGCTTGCTGTCTGCGGTGCCTTCTCGGCAGTTTGCTGTTGTGTTGTTGATGATGTAGTAGCTGCTCCAAGCTGCTTTTTGTATGAGAGGGGAACCTGTCCACAAGTTTCTAAGTCAGCTTCCTTTTGAATGTTTCTAGCTTCTCTTTCTAGAAGCTCTTCAGCAGTTATTTCTTCTTCTAAGGTACCCTCTTCCCAGCTTAATGCATTGGCATACTGTTCAATCTCAGGTTGTCTCTTGTGTGCATAGCTACCCAATTTATATTTTATCCTCCTGAGGGAGACAAAATGATTGGGGTCATATGGTATCCATTCAAAACTAGTTTGCAGTTTGAGGCCTTCCAGGATAGTGTTTGCCTCTTTCCATCCCTCCTCTTTTCTGTTATATAGGAAAGGACCCAGCTGGCTCCTCACCTTTAGCTGTGACTTCTTGTTCTTGCTCTGAAAATGCAGGTAGTCTGAGTTGCCAAACTGTCTGAAATATTCCAAGGCAAAAAGCCTCATGGGGACATACCTTGGCAATCTAAAAGGTGTCAACTCACAGCCATATATTCTGATGACTGTGTGGTTCTGGTAGAGGTACCAGTTACCAATGCTGTAGGATTTATTCAAATGGAGAATTCTTCTCATATCATCAGTTAGTCTAGGAGGAGGAGTACCATGCAATACTGTCATGACTGGATAAATGAATAAGTCAATAAACTCAGTGTATGTGTAAGGTGATACAGAGGTACGATGAAAAACAGAGGTCCAGAACACAACTGACCTTGGATTTCCCTGGGCATTGAGTTGCTTCAAAGGAAAAGAGAATGTGGCTGGCTGATAAAACAAGAAGAGGTGGTATATGTATGAGGTGTACCTGAATAGTCTTTCCCTCTTCAAGTTCATAAACTGGTCATGGATTTTATCTGCAATGTATGTAGCATAATCATAATGCACAGCTGGGGGCTTACCAGGAGAGAATAGAGACAGCATTGCTACTATGGTTTCATCCACATCCTCCATTCCCTTGAATCCTAGGGCATAGCTGATCAAATCCACTAACATCCTGCCCAATTCATTCAAGTAATGATACCCAATAGGAAGAGTTCTGACAGATTCAGAGCCTGGTCTTACAAACAGCTGATTGATTTTAATGAGTTGGTCGCTTGTTAGCTTGCTCCCTTTCTTTATCAAATTCTGCATATTGAGGGGGGTCAATTGCTTAGCAGTATGGAAGTGCAGCATTTCATTTATACTCTCTGGGGTGATGTGGAACAAAACTAAGCCTGAGGGGCTAATGACAGCTCTTCGGCTTGGGTCATAGCATTCCTGGCAGCTGTGTATCAACTCTGGCATAGGATTTACCTGGGGGAGGTTGTAGATTGGCAGGTTTGAGTCCCAAATCCCCAAGATGTCTGCTCCACTCAGGTGCTGGGCTTTCAACTCATTCAGCATCTGGATATTATACTTGGAGCCCATAAGAAACCAGTCCAGCATTTGATAATCCATATCTCCCAGGGCTTTCCACTCCAATTCCTGGTGAGGGGCATTGAGGGGCTTGATGTTGAGAGCAATGGGAGTCTCCATGATCTTCTTCAAAGTTCAACAATTGTAGGTGGATTGTTTAATGGAAGCAACACAGAATAGAAGTGATTTTCTGTAAAAACAGTTTGTATCTCAGAGACCAGAGGAGGAAATTACACAACAGCAGTTGAAATACTGTTTGTTTCAGGAGCAGGGCTTCTCTATGGTCTCACTATGTCCTCTTTCAGCGGGTGAATTGAGCTTAACAAGAAATTAGCCGGGAATACGCAGTGAATGTTGTTTTTGAGCGAAATTACAGGTATTAAGGCTCGGCTGGTGTTTTTGGACTTCACAGTTGCAAATGTGGACGTGCAGAGGGAAATGGCCGGTGAAAATATAATTTTTAAGGTCTCCTTAGCCTTCTGAGTAACTTTAATTTCAATAACAGGCGTATGGAGGGCAGCAAGCGGTAAATACCTGTTAATTGACGACAGAGGTCGCATGGGCGCGCACGGTTGGAGCTCTGGAGGTCGCCTTGGTCACTTGAGCAGGTTGGCAGAGAATTTGGACGTAAACAGGCATGCAGAGCCGAAATAGCGACAGGAGTAAAAAGTGAGAAAAAACACGGTTTTTTGGGTTAATATGGACCTTTTACCATTTTGGCGCTTTTTAGTGATGACGTCAGCATGACGTCATTGGTGGGTCAAGGTGAGGTGACGTCAGCTGACGTCATCGGGTGACGTGGCGGTAAACTATTGGTCCATGGGGGCGATGAGGTGGCAGCCATGTCAGCGGCCAGGTGGACGAATAACAGGGGCGGGGACCAGCGGAAATGACGTGGCGATATGGCATAGGCGGGCAGCTGGCGGTCAGGACCGTAGCGGTTATGGTTAAGGCTAGCCGCTACGGTTTCTCGGGGCGGTTTAGGTACGACGCCGAATGTGTCAGGCCTTGCTCCGAGAGACTTTAGCGCTTGACGCGTGGAAAGGCCCTGACGTGACGCAACGTCACTTTCTCGGGCGGTAAAGGACGGCTGCGGGGGCTGCTCCGATATCATCGTGGATCGTCGGATCTTCGGGCCTTGATCCGACGGTGGGCGGAGCAACAACATGCTCGGGTGATATGTGGGCGGAAAACTTTGGGTTGTGGGTTTTTTTAATGGTTTTTTCAATGTTTTTCATAAAATCAAACTGCGCGCTAACCCTTTGGAAATGCGCCAGAGGCGGGTTTTTTGACTTTGGGTAATTTTTGCAAAGGTTTTAAGGGTAAAAGAGGGTTTACAAGGGTTTTTCAATGCAAATGGTGGTTTGAAGAGCAAGTTGGCTTGTAGCAAGGGGGAATGGGATGTGATAGGTTCACCAAGGTGACCAGAGGTCACTTTGGTTCCTTTTGAAGAACATATGGCTATAATGCCAAGGGGAGGAGTATTTATAAGATTTTGGGGCTTTATACACCATAGTGTTAGTATTATTAGGGGAGGGGTAAGATAAGGGAGCTATATAGTAGAATTAGAGGTTAATATGAATGAGGGGAGCAAATGAAGGGGATTTTACTGAGTTTATCTGAAATTGATTTAGTTTTGAGAGTAGATCAAAATGAAAAGATCTTAGACAAGAAATGTGGCTTCTGAATGAACTAGAACCACCATAAAACCATGATCTCTCTCCATAAATCTCAGCTAAAAGAAAGGGAGTGTTAGTAATGGAATGAAGGGGAGAGGGAGGTTAGTCATGCTCCTTGCTGTAATTTGATGGAATTAACCACTTTGTGCATTGATAGATTTTTGCCTTGGCAAAACACCTCTTGACATGTGTATAATGGTGAAAATACCCTTTCTGCAACCACAACTGCTTACCCAGCTATTTTCCTAGCATTTTTTGTTTCTCCTTGGAGGGTGCACTTGGACTTGCAAACCCTTACTTGCCTTTTCTTTTCTTTGGCTTTTTCTTTACTCTTTTCTATCTACTTCTAGCCTTATCTCTTCCAAGGTCCCAGATTAAACTGTTGGGAACCTTTACTTCTCTACCTAAACTACTTGTCTGCCAAGATTAAGCAGTTTGGACAGACTTCTTTCTCTATTCTATAACATCAAAATTGAAACATGGCATGATCCAGGTTAAACTGTTGAATCATCCATCCAAATTGGAATAAGGTCATCAATATTTGAAACACTTTACACACCTCTTGTTCTCTAGGAAATATGGGATCTTTGTAATACCAAAGCAGAGCATATTTGGACTTTCCTTGGCCAATCATGAAATATGAAACCTATTAGTATAGGTATCCAACAGTGGCTCCACATGGGGATGGTTTTTCTTTTGAAAGACCAAGAACAGCAGGTCAGATTGCCTTGTTCTTTGACTGCCCATCTCAATCTTTGAAATTTGCTGTCAAATGTGTCAAAATAGTGTGCCTCTTTCTTGGAAAACCTCTGATTCTATTTGCCTCTTGCTGGTTGGTGAATCACTTGGAAAACTGTATTTTACAATCTAAAACAGAAAACAATATGTACATCTGCATATATACAATGAATCCCTGGATTCCACTCATGGTGAATAGTCAAAGTAGTGCTTCAGCATCCTGCCATTGACAGGACCTTCATCCAAGTCAGTTTCAGTCAGACTTTTAAGGAAGTAAGTGTTGTTACCTTGTACTGCTTGGACAGCAAATGGTCCTCTCCATAAAGAATCAAACTTTCCATGTTTTCCTTTCTCTTCTCTTCTTGCATCCCACTTTAAGACTTTGTCCCCCACATTGAAATCTTCTGCTTTGGTTCTTCTATCAAAGGCCTTTTTCAATTTTTCTTGTAATATCTGCACTCTGCTGAAAACTTGTTCTCTAGTTTGCTGTAAACAGATTATCTGATTGATCCTCCTTTGCATATCATTTGGCTCTGCTTGGCTCTCTTGCAGAAGCTTCATAACCGGCACTCCTAGTGATGAAGGAAATCTGGCTTCTAATCCATAGACTAACTCATATGGGCTGGTCCCAATTGATCTTTTTGTTGTTAGTCTATCTGCCCATAAAGCATTTACTAGTTTCTTATGCCAGTTCTTTTTGTTCTCTTCCAGCACTTTCTTTATGATATTTATTAAACTTTTGTTTGATGATTCAGCAAGGCCATTTCCTTGAGGATAGTAAGCAGTAGAATGGCCCAAAGTAATGTGAAATTTATGGCAGAAGTTCACCATTTTCTTGGATCTGAAAGCAGCAGCATTGTCTGTTATTATCTTGTCTGGACAGCCAAATCTAGCCAGTATATTGTTTTCCAAAAACTGAATAATTACTGAATCATTTGCTTGTCTGCATGGGGCAGCTTCAATCCACTTGGTGAAGTAGTCTGTTGCTGTTAAAATCCATCTGTGTTGCCCTGAAGATGAGGGATGAATTTCCCCAATGAAATCCAAGCCCCATTGTTGAAAAGGTCTCTCTGTTGCAATGGGCTTCAAAGGAAGTGGCAGCAACTGTCTTTTGCCTTCAAACAGTTGGCATTTGTGGCATGAGGCTGTAAATTTCTTAACATCAGAGAACATGGTGGGCCAGTAATAACCAGCCCTCAATATCTTGTCCACAGTGGACTTCCAGTACAAATGTCCACCAATCTCCAGCATGGAAATCTTGCATGATATTGTTAGTTTCATTCTCTATTAGACAGTGCAGCAAGATACCTTCATGGTTTTTCCAAAGTAGATTTCCATCCATCACACAAAATCTAGATGTTTTCATTTTTAGGAACCTACACTTAGTTCTGGACAGTCCTGGGGGAGCACACAGGTTTTGTAACACATAACAGATGTCAGAGTACCAAGGAGATTGTTCAAAGGCTACATTGATCTTTGGAGTCGCCAGCTCTGTTTCACTGTCCAGTTGGTTGATATCTAAGGCTTGGAAATTTGCTTCTGTCATTAATTTGGCCAAACCTTGCCCTTTTATCAGCTTTGTAGGTTTTATTTCAATGTCAAATTCTAGAATATTGGCAATCCATTTTCCTCTTCTGCCCTCTAAGTTTTCTTGGGTGAGAATGTCTTTGACAATAGGACTTGGTACATAAGCCACAACATGGGAGTAAAGGATGTAAATCCTAAAGTCTTTAATAGCTTTGATCAAAGCATAGGCTTGTTTCTCCATTATTTGGTACTTTAGAGGGGCATCTCTGAGAGCTCTGCTGAAAAGGCAATAGGCTTCTCGTTCCCTTGGTCATCTTTCTGTAATAAAACAGCAGCGATGGTATGTTGGGAGGCAAAGGAGAAAATGATAAAGTCTCTGTCAAACTGAGGATTGGTTAACACTGGGGTTTGAGTCAAGGCCAATTTTATACTTTCAAAGGCTTGTTTTGCTTCAACAGTCCATTTGACCTTTGAATCTTTCTTTAGCATATTGTTTAGTAATCTGATTAATTCTGCTAAATTAGGGATAAACCTTCTTAAAAAGTTGATTTTCCCTAAGAATCCTTGCAACTCCTTGACATTCCTTGGATGAGGCATTTGTAGGATAGCTTGTATCCTATCTGGATCAATTCTTATGCCATCTTTTGAAATAATGTGTCCTAAGAGTTTCCCTTCTTCCAAGCCAAATAATGACTTCTTGGGGTTTAAGGAAATACCATATTTCCTGCATGTTATGAAAATCTGTCTCAAATGTTTCAAGTGTTCTTGGTCAGATTTTGAAAAGGGTGTGAGATCATCTAAGTAAATGACCAAGAAGTCATGAATCTCTTTTGCAAAAGCAATGTCCATTGCTCTTTGAAACGTTGCCCCTGCGTTTTTCAATCCAAAGGGCATTTTCACATACTTGAAAGTTCCCCATGGGGTTGTAAATGCAGTTTTGTCTTGATCATCAGGGTGTACTAGGATTTGGTTGAAGCCTGAGAATCCATCAAGTAATGATATCCTTGAAGCCCCTACTACTCTTTGAAGAATGTGATCCATTTTGGGTAAAGGGTAGTTATCTTTGAGTGATACTTGATTCAAATTCCTTAAGTCTACACAAAGTCTAATCTCACCAGTTTTCTTTCTTGTAGGGACCAAATTTGAAATCCACTCAGAGAACCTGATTGGTGCTATGATACCAGCTTTGAACATTTTCTGTAATTCTTTTTCAATGGAAGGAAGGAGCACAGGATTGATTCTTCTCAATTTCTGTTTGAATGGTTTTTGATTAGGCTTGAGGGGAATGGTGGTATGCTGGATGACAGAGGTATCATAAGACTTTAGATCCTCATAACCCCAAGCAAAAACATCTTGAAATCTTTAAAAGATCAATGTATTTGGGTTTTTGATCAGGGGGCAAAGGCAGATAGCTTTATTATTTTAGGCTTGTCAATAGTACCAATGTTGCATTCTTCAATTGCTGCATCTAATGGCTGCATCTTTGGTTTCCTGGGGACATCATTTGAATCAAAAATGTCTTCTAGTGGGGTAAGGCCTACTGGAAGGAAATTGTCTTTGAGTTGTATGATTTCAGCTTCAGCGTTGCTCATCTCTTCACAGTCAATTTGGTGAATTTGCTGAATGTTTTCATTGTTGAAAATGGTTGGACTCAGTAATTGTTTTGCTGTTCTAGGTGACATTGGGTGAGCAGACTGTTGAAACTGTATTTGTGATGGACTTGCTCCATCAAGTATTTGTGATTGACTTGCTCCATCAATATCAATATTTAATCCTGTGAATTCTTGTTGCAAGGTTAAAAAATTGTTTATTTGCATGTCATCCTCAAATACTTGCCATTCTTTGACATTGTTTGGAGTGGAGGGTCTGTATTTGACCTCGGCTGTGAAACAGTTATTGGGTTCTAATGGGAATTTAAAGGTGCTGGCAAAGGTTGCCAAGCTGTGTGCATGGAGATTGTGGCCCCTTGAAATTTTTGTGATAACAAACTCAGAGAAGGTCTCTAATATTTCAATTACAGCAGATCTGTAGGACCTCAATCTTTTGTCATTGGTGACAAAATTTCCTTTTACTTGTTGAATTACTAGATCAGAGTCTCCCATGATGGAGAGTTTAGGAGCTTGTAGTGATTTTGCTAGCTTTAGGCCCAGCAACAGAGCTTCGTATTCTGCCATATTGTTAGTGCATCTAAAATTCAATCTATAAGCCCTGCCTTCTGCATAGTCTTTCTCTTTGTTATGTATCCACACTCCAGCTCCTGCTCCTAGCTTGTTAACTGAGCCATCAAATTCTAGGACCCACAGGATGTCTTGCTGAACAGGAGATTTAAAATTCTGTTCATGGGATGGTAATGTGAGCATGAGTTGGGGTTTCTTTTCCCATTTGTTTTCTAGGATAATTTCATCACTTGTTTGACAATCTTTGACAACTAGAGGAGGGATACTGTGTATTGTTGGGCTGATTGATGTTTGGCAGGTGATACTTGTTTGATCAATGTTTTGTTCTTGTATGAGTGTTTCGGTCCTAATGTCCTTGTTTGAGAGGCTTGTGCTGTCATTGAAGAGGATGAAGGAGTCTATGTCCGAATGGACAGCATATATTGGAAAATTTTGAGGCTTTTCTTCACTGCTGACCATATACTTCATGAGTGTTTCCCTATAAAGTCTTTTTGGTTGCCCAAAGACAGAGATAGTGGCATATGACATGTCTAATTGCAGGGAGCCTTGGAGCTTGGCTCCCCATGATCTTGATAACAGCATCCCATATTTGGGTGGGATATCAGCGACTACAACATCCATTAGAATGGTTTTGTTGGGATATTGAACCAGGGACACACATAAATCTTTTATTAGGCCTAAACATTTGACTTGGCTGGAATCAAAAGAAAACAGGTCTTTGTATGGTCTTGTTATATCCAAGTTCAATCTTTCCATGACTGCTTTTGGCATAAGGTTGTGAGAGGCACCTGAGTCGAACATTGCATTATGCAGTACTTTATCATGTATATGCAAGCTGACATAAAAAGGTAAAACCCCTGTGACTACTGTTTTTCCATCTACCTCTGGGCCGAACAGTAATTCTGGAGTGTCATCTAGCACATTTACATCATCTTTGCTAGTAGTGAGTTGAAGGGATTTTTTGATCTGTTGTTTGTATATGTCATGCTTGGCTAGCTCTGAGAGAGGAATGGCTATCTTTAGCTTGCCAATCTCTGTGCCTAGGTCAAAAGGTTTGTCAATTTGGGTTTTAGGGTCACGGATACCAGCCTTTTCTTTGTTCATTAAATCTTCTTGTTGGATTTCATCTTGATTTTGAGATCTGCCCCTTTTACTCATGTTTTGAGGGGTAAAATTTGAATCAGGGTGAGAGGACGAAGTTGCCATGGGCTGTTGTAGTGGGGACAGCAGTTCAGTAACCTCCTCAACTACAATTTCTTCTGCAGGAAAGTTTATTTTGTCATTAGTTTCTGTGACCATGGTTTCTTTAGACCTCTGTTTATCATTTATCTTGTCGGGCTGGTTTACATTCACAGTCCTACTCCTGAGTTTATACTGTTTATGGACTTCATAGACAGCAGTATCATACCCTTGTTTAAAGTCAAAGGATTCTCCTGATTTAGTTTGGAATGTTTTGCTTTCATCCTCCTCATGGTCTTCTTGTGTTAAATAAACATGGCTTTTACCATCCAAACCTATTAAGTTAATTTCAGGATCTTCATTGAGCTGGCTGTCTGTGGAAGTTTCTGCATAGTTTTCTTGAAAAGGGGGTCTAACCTCTTGGTCAGCACTTGTTTTTCCTATGTTTGGGTTCTGAGTTCTCCTAAAATTCGGTTTCTAGGAGGGTTACTTTGTGATGCCTCCCATGATGATTTTCTTTCCACTGATTCCACTCTTTCACCCAATCTCTTCATACTGTTTAGTATTGCATCCAGCTTTTGATCAAAGCCTGAGGGCTCTTCTCTGAAGCCAGCCTTCTTTTCCAACTTTGCCCTGTTTCTTTTGGCAATTAGGTTAGCCTCTACAGTGACTGCAACCCTTTGAGCTTCTGCAAGGGTTGGAGGATCTCTTTCTTTCAACTGATAGGCCATATCAGAATCAAAACCGTCAGGGAAGTTATACAGGGCCAAATCAGGAGGGGGCCTTAAGTTCTGGGGGATAGCATTATATACATTGTTAAACCTAGCACAATATTCCAAAACTGTTTCTTGGGGACCTCTTTAATAGTGTTATATTCACCAAGTATGTGGAGGATCTTTCTTCTTCTCCCATCTCTCAGTAAAGGCTTCGTAAAGCTGATCAGGTGTTGCAATGGAGTTTGCATTGAGGGATCTGAACCAAGTTCTAACATCCCCAGTTAAGCTTTGAACAAAAATTCTCATCCTGACACTGTTATCATCTATTTCATAGGTCTCAAAGTGGTCTTGCATCTTCTTAGCATGCTGGACAGCTGTCAAAGGGCCATGGGAGTCAAAAAATGAGATTTTGGTTTGGTAGTCTTGGGGTAGAGCTGGAGCATTAGCTGGTATCTGCAGAGGTGCATACCTGTTAGCCATGTTTATGAGGTTTAGAGGGTTAACAGGAGCAAATGGACAACAGGGATTACAGGTGTGACAGGGTTAATGGTATGGGTAACAAGCGGAACTGGTTGAGAGAGTATGTGCAGATGGTGAAGATGGGAGAGGAGGGCTTTGAGGTGTTGATGATGAACTAGGGGACTAGGGGTGGACCGGAAAAGAACTTTGCAAGGAGTAGGAATGAGGATAGGTCGATCTGAACTTATATCTGAATCAGCAGGCTTCTCCTGCTTTTGCTGTCTCCTAATGTTCTTTGGAATGATATTTGGATTATCAACAATGATAGGTTGATTAGGGTCAGGATTTGCCCTAGTGTGCCTTGGGTTTCTTTTGGGAGCCAGCTTCTAATTTCTTTTGAATTTGTACCGGAAGCTGCTATATATGCAAGGACTGGATGAAAATTTTGGAATGGCTATATATGTTCCAAAGCTAGGATGAAGATTCCCTAATTAGCTCTTCCCTAAAGCTGTCCCTGTATTACAGAAACAGTCCTAAGGCCTCTTGGCTAGTTTCAGGCTTGATGGTAGCTTTGGAAGATAGATAGTAATTGAAAAATTTTTAGGAAGTCCCCAGTGGAGTCGCCAATTATGTTAACACCCAGGTTGTTCCCTATGACTCCCAAGGGAATACGGCCGGGGTAACCACTAACCAATCTTTTGATCACTGTTTCTAGCCAAACTGTGATCAGAGAGGGCTCTCTCTTTATGATTTGTATCTGTTTATGATAGGGTTTTAGGCTAGGTATTATGCACAGGTTTTGTTTATGTTTTGGTTGAAGAGTTTCTTTCAGGTCTTGTGATGTAGTATTCAAAGAGTCAAATATCATTGGGCAATGGAGTCTATGGCTGTAGGTGTCTAGAAACCTTGAGGTGAACTGGTGAAACTTACAGGGCCATTTGGATACTTCATACAACAAAATTTTTGATTTATAACACAAACAGGTGAAAACACCAGTGAAAGCAATTAAGAATTTTCACTAAAGTATTTAAGTATTTCCACCAAACTAGGCATGAACAACGGATAGATGTCTCAGGGGCAAAACTTGAATCCCTGGGAATGTCTATCACTGCAAAAGATATAGTTTTAAAGTGCAGCAGTTAAGAATTACACTTCATTCACTGTATCTGAAGAAAACATGGATAATAGCTCAGTTTGAGTCCAGGGTAATCAGTGATTAAATCCTGGACTATTCTTCTACTTTAGCTATTAAGTGTAAAACATTTAAACAATCAAAGAGAACAAAAGACTCGAAAACATGTAACACAGAGACTTTAAGAAAGACTTATTGTTTTATGAAGCACTCTGGAATCCTGCAACGTTCACCATTCATCACAATGCATCAAGGCACGCCAAGCTTCGGAAATTCCATTCACCCTTTGTATTATTTCTCTGAGAATTTTACAGCAAATGAGATGCCCAAAATGAAAATAACAACAACCCCTTAAGCTTCTGCGAGGGGTGAATATATATACTTGCGATTGTTTACAAATATCTGAGTTCTAAGTTATCTCAGACTTAATATTCTCACCAACTTTTGAGATATTATTATCAGAAATTTATTACAGCATTGAATACAAAATAAAGGCGTCTTGATGTTCTGTCAGAAGATATTTTAGCCTTTGAGAGCTGCTGAGTCGGTTAAGATACTTTGATTAAATGCTGGAGAACCCGACTTTATGGCTTGTGCGCTGTATTTTGGGTCTGCTACCTTGTGATGGTGATTGCTGTTGTGGTGAGTAAATAGCCCTGCTGAGTTGGCTCAGCATCTGTCTCTTCCTTGTAGATTTATCCACCAAAATTCTGCCTGTGCATGACTGTTCATAAACTGGAGAAAAACTATCGCTACAGGTTCGGGCCTGATAAGATTACCTGTGTCAAATTCCTCCATTCTTCCTGTGTGGGCAATTGGTGTCTTATGATTGCCCCCAGAGTTTCATCTGCTTCTGTATACTTAAAGAAATTTGGTGGTGTATCAAACAGGTGATCAATTTCATTCATAATGAAAAACAGGTTATCCACCCTATCATACAAATTCTGCCCTGATGCTGGCCCTGTTTCTGCTGAGGTACTGGGCTGTTTTGCTATTTGTGCTGCAGCATGGCATCAACCCTTTTGATGTAATTTTCCAGGGTAAGCAGCCTTCCTACACTGCTTAATATGCTGGGGAGGCCTCTGTTCTGTAATGCCACAAATCTGTCCAGGAATTTGTTGATCTCGTCTGCATATCCTGTGTTCTCCTCTCCAGCGTTCCAACTAGGCTTCTAGTGTCAAGGACTCTTTTAACTACTGAGATTGTTTCAGTCCTGTTAGTAATTCCTATGGTGGCCAGTTGAGAGCTAGTTTTGTTATTTAAAATATTGATCATTCTGCTGGCAGCATCTGGCATGTGGCCAAGGCTTGCTCTTGCTCTGTGTATTTCCTTGTTTGCCTTTGTGATGAGTGCTATTTGCTCATCCATAGTCTCAATATACTGCCACTGATTGGTGATGGATCGACCAATGTTGCCCCAGAGGACTGCTTTTAATTCTGCTGTTACTTTTTCTAGTGCAAGCTCTTTTTCTAGTTCAGCTATTCTCTTTTTTAGAGCTTTTACCTCTCTTTCCTTTGCTGCCTCATTCTGCTTGCTTTTGTCAAATCTTTCATTCACCTTAGTCAAAGACCTTTTGACTTCATCAAGCTCTTTCATTTGGGATTCAAGAACTTGGATCTCAGCTTGCAGCCTCTGCATGTCCAGACTAGGAGTCTGCTCTGTTGTTGGCGTAGTTGTTGCTGTAGATGGTGCTGTAGTTCCTGTCTGCTGAGGAGGAAGAGTAGTTGTTGGAGGAGTTTCTTCAAGATTGATTACTTCCGGAGGGGGCTGGGAAGTTTGGCCCTCTTCTCTCTGTTTCAATGCTGTCTGTAATGCTGCCTTTGCAGCTTCTGATTGTCCTAGCTGGTCTTGAGTCCGAACCAGCTCCTTGTACAGGGATATCAGTAGTCTGTAGCATCCTTTTCCTGCCTTTGCTGGGCAACTCGTCTGTTTGAGGATGGATGGTAGCTGGAGCTTGATTTTCTTTCTTAAGGCCGCCATGTCTGCATCCCTTAGCTTCAAGAGTTCTTGGATACCTTTAACATCTTTAGGATCATGTCCTATTTCTATAATTACCTCTTCCAAGGACTTGATCCTGTTGTCCTTGGCTTGTGATGATGCTCTCTCCAATTCCAGCTGAGAGGCTGTATTATCAAGGCTGCTCTTCAATTTGTAGTTTTCCAATGTTTCATCTGCCAAGGAGGCATACACCATTTCACACCGTTTGTTTATGCAGTTCGATCTTATCCATAGGGTGTATGTCTTTAGCCATAACCTCCATGTTGGTTCTTAGATAATCCGAGGTAGATTGAGGATGCAGCGTTGTGGGCATGAAGTGACTCATGATCATCTTGCCTTCACTTACATCAAAGGCAGACATGAGTCTTTGCTGATTGGTAGGAGCCAGGTTCAGCAAATGATTGTACAGCTGTACTTTAATAGGATCACTTCTCCTCTTAATGTCAATAAATTGCTGTTTGATGCTTGACTGTCCTTCTCTGTGCTGGCTGGAGGAGCTGACCTCTCCTCCTATAGCTCTATCATGTTCATGCTGGAATGAACTGGCTGAAACTTCTCCACTGGGTGGGCCCATGCCCATTGCTTGCCTCACTGCTATGTCATCCTCTGGAAAGTCATTTAGTCTTTGTCTTTTCTCTCCCCGATTGATGGATGAAGTCAGGGGAGTCTCTCTATCTCTTTTCCTGGTTAAGTCCTCCTTTTGTGGGGTTTGGAGGACCGAGGTATCAACAGTAGTCTCTGCCCTAGGAGGCACTATTGTCTGAGCCTGTTGCTCTGTGGAGCTTGGAGCATCAATCACTTTTTCTTTGCTGCAAGGGCTGCTGTTCCATTTCTTCTTGCTGCTGTAGCAATGTATCCACTTGTTCTTCTGTCAATGGAGGTGGCTGCTCCACCTGCTTCCCTTTATCTTTGCTTGCTGTTTGTGGTGTTCTCCCGCAGTTTGCTGCTGTGTTGTTGATGATGTAGTAGCTGCTCCAAGCTGCTTTTTGTATGAGAGGGGACCTGTCCACAAGTTTCTAAGTCAGCTTCCTTTTGAATGTTTCTAGCTTCTCTTTCTAGAAGCTCTTCAGCAGTTATTTCTTCTTCTAAGGTACCCTCTTCCCAGCTTAATGCATTGGCATACTGTTCAATCTCAGGTTGTCTCTTGTGTGCATAGCTACCCAATTTATATTTTATCCTCCTGAGGGAGACAAAATGATTGGGGTCATAGGGTATCCATTCAAAACTAGTTTGCAGTCTGAGGCCTCCAGGATAGTGTTTGCCTCTTTCCATCCCTCCTCTTTTCTGTTATATAGGAAAGGACCCAGCTGGCTCCTCACCTTTAGCTGTGACTTCTTGTTCTTGCTCTGAAAATGCAGGTAGTCTGAGTTCCAAACTGTCTGAAATATTCCAAGGCAAAAAGCCTCATGGGGACATACCTTGGCAATCTAAAAGGGTCAACTCACAGCCATATATTCTGATGACTGTGTGGTTCTGGTAGAGGTACCAGTTACCAATGCTGTAGGATTTATTCAAATGGAGAATTCTTCTCATATCATCAGTTAGTCTAGGAGGAGGAGTACCATGCAATACTGTCATGACTGGATAAATGAATAAGTCAATAACTCAGTGTATGTGTAAGGTGATACAGAGGTACGATGAAAAACAGAGGTCCAGAACACAACTGACCTTGGATTTCCCTGGGCATTGAGTTGCTTCAAAGGAAAAGAGAATGTGGCTGGCTGATAAAACAAGAAGAGGTGGTATATGTATGAGGTATACCTGAATAGTCTTTCCCTCTTCAAGTTCATAAACTGGTCATGGATTTTATCTGCAATGTATGTAGCATAATCATAATGCACAGCTGGGGGCTTACCAGGAGAGAATAGAGACAGCATTGCTACTATGGTTTCATCCACATCCTCCATTCCCTTGAATCCTAGGGCATAGCTGATCAAATCCACTAACATCCTGCCCAATTCATTCAAGTAATGATACCCAATAGGAAGAGTTCTGACAGATTCAGAGCCTGGTCTTACAAACAGCTGATTGATTTTAATGAGTTGGTCACTTGACAGCTTGCTCCCTTTTTTTATCAAATTCTGCATATTGAGGGGGGTCAATTGCTTGGCAGTATGGAAGTGCAGCATTTCATTTATACTCTCTGGGGTGATGTGGAACAAAACTAAGCCTGAGGGGCTAATGACAGCTCTTTGGCTTGGGTCATAGCATTCCTGGCAGCTGTGTATCAACTCTGGCATAGGATTTACCTGGGGGAGGTTGTAGATTGGCAGGTTTGAGTCCCAAATCCCCAAGATGTCTGCTCCACTCAGGTGCTGGGCTTTCAACTCATTCAGCATCTGGATATTGTATTTGGAGCCCATAAGAAACCAGTCCAGCATTTGATAATCCATATCTCCCAGGGCTTTCCACTCCAATTCCTGGTGAGGAGCATTGAGGGGCTTGATATTGAGAGCAATAGGAGTCTCCATGCCTTCTTCAAAGTTCAACAATTGTAGGTGGATTGTTTAATGGAAGCACACAGAATAGAAGTGATTTTCTGTAAAAACAGTTTGTATCTCAGAGTACCAGAGGAGGAAATTACACAACAGCAGTTGAAATACTGTTTGTTTCAGGAGCAGGGCTTCTCTATGGTCTCACTATGTCCTCTTTCAGCGGGTGAATTGAGTTTAACAAGAAATTTGCCGGGAATACGCAGTGAATGTTGTTTTTGAGCGAAATTACAGGTATTAAGGCTCGCTGGTGTCTTTGGACTTCACAATTGCAAATGTGGACGTGCAGAGGGAAATGGCCGGTGAAAAATAATTTTTAAGGTCTCCTTAGCCTCTGAGTAACTTCAATTTCAATAACAGGCGTATGGAGGGCAGCAAGCGGTAAATACCTGTTAATTGACGAACAGAGGTCGCATGGCGCGCACGGTTGGAGCTCTGGAGGTCGCCTTGGTCAATTGAGCAGGTTGGCAAAGATTTGGACGTAAACAGGCATGCAGAGCCGAAATAGCGACAGGAGTAAAAAGTGAGAAAAAACACGGTTTTTTGGGTTAATATGGACCTTTTATACCATTTTGGCGCTTTTAGTGATGACGTCAGCATGACGTCATTGGTGGGTCAAGGTCAAGTGACGTCAGCTGACGTCATCGGGTGACGTGGCAGTACACTGTTGGTCCATGGGGGCGATGAGGTGGCAGCCATGTCAGCGGCCAGGTGGACGAATAACAGGGGGGGACAAGCGGAAATGACGTGGCGATATGCATAGGCGGGCAGTGGCGGTTAGGACCGTAGCGGTTACGGTTAAGGCTAGCCGCTACGGTCTCTCTCGGGGCGGTTTAGGTACGCGCCGAAGTGTCAGGCCGGCTCCGAGAGACTTTATGCGCTGACGCGTGGACTGGCCCTGACGTGACGCAACGTCACTTTCTCGGGCGGTAAAGGACGGCTGCGGGGGCTGCTCCGATATCATCGTGGATCGTCGGATCTTCGGCCTTGATCCGACGGTGGGCGGAGCAACAACATGCTCGGGTGATATGGGCGGAAAAACTTTGGGTTGTGTTTTTTTAAATGGTTTTTTCAATGTTTTTCATAAAATCAAACTGCGCGCTAACCCTTTGGAAATGCGCCAGAGGCGGGTTTTTGACTTTGGTAATTTTTGCAAAGGTTTTAAGGGTAAAAGAGGGTTTACAAGGGTTTTTCAATGCAAATGGTGGTTTGAAGAGCAAGTTGGCTTGTAGCAAGGGGGAATGGGATGTGATAGGTTCACCAAGGTGACCAGAGGTCTCTTTGGTTCCTTTTGAAGAACATATGGCTATAATGCCAAGGGAGGAGTATTTATAAGATTTTGGGCTTTATACACCATAGTGTTAGTATTATTAGGGGAGGGGTAAGATAAGGGAGCTATATAGTAAATTAGAGGTTAATATGAATGAGGGAGCAAATGAAGGGGATTTTACTGAGTTTATCTGAAATTGATTTAGTTTTGAGAGTAGATCAAAATGAAAAGATCTTAGACAAGAAATGTGGCTTCTGAATGAACTAGAACCACCATAAAACCATGATCTCTCTCCATAAATCTCAGCTAAAAGAAAGGGAGTGTTAGTAATGGAATGAAGGGGAGAGGGAGGTTAGTCATGCTCCTTGCTGATTTGATGGAATTAACCACTTTGTGCATTGATAGATTTTTGCCTTGGCAAAACACCTCTTGACATGTGTAATGGTGAAAATACCTTTTCTGCAACCACAACTGCTTACCCAGCTATTTTCCTAGCATTTTTTGTTTCTCCTTGGAGGGTGCATTTGGACTTGCAAACCCTTACTTGCCTTTTCTTTTCTTTGGCTTTTTCTTTATTCTTTTCTATCTACTTCTACCCTTATCTCTTCCAAGGTCCCAGATTAACTGTTGGGAACCTTTACTTCTCTACCTAAACTACTTGTCTGCCAAGATTAAGCAGTTTGGACAGACTTCTTTCTCTATTCTATAACATCAAAATTGAAACATGGCATGATCCAGGTTAAACTGTTGAATCATCCATCAAATTGGAATAAGGTCATCAATATTTGAAACACTTTACACACCTCTTGTTCTCTAGGAAATATGGGATCTTTGTAATACCAAAGCAGAGCATATTTGGACTTTCCTTGGCCAATCATGAAATATGAAACCTATTAGTATAGGTATCCAACACTAGGC